>DWNJ01001893.1:0-11270 GCA_018250275.1 Udranomia eurus
GTATGAGACTAAATAGAATAATTGCGAAAGTCAATGAACTACAGGTAAAGTAAAAATGTTATCATGACATTTGAGAGATGGAAGCGGGATAAGCCCCGATAAAATCCGTTTAAAGGGAAATTGGACCCAATTTTTTTCAACTTAGGGAACGAAATTTGACCCCTTCAAAACAATTAGATCGCACATAGACGCCAACACAGATATTCATAAAAGAAGGGATTAGCGATGAGCGTAAAATAATTCTTCAATTTATCAAATTCTTGTATCCATAGGGGATACTTCTTCAGACATATTAATCGCGAATTCGTACGTTGAGAAATCCTTTTGTTCGTCAGACGCACTACGCGTTAGCTCACGTCATGTCCATGACTAGTTCTAACATCCGAATATACCCGAGCGCTCCCGAACATACCCGAGCTGTGCCAAACGCACACGAGCGAGCGAGACCCCTGCTCCCCTTCCGCCAGTTGCCGCCCCGCTCGTGCGAGAACGAACGTGCACTAGAACGTACGAACGCGTTAGAATATATTGTCTATATAGTGTATATTATTTGTGTTAGTACGATATAAGTTTAAGAAGACCGTTTGTGTAAAGTGAAACGTATCTGTCTAAAGTAGAATCTATTTTGCATTCGAACAAAACTGGTGAATTTATCGGAGCTGACAATAACGTTATTCGGAGTTTGAAATTGGGAATAAAAGTATTGAAGTTCGCAAATTGAATTTGGAATATTTATGTATTATGATAATGTAGTTTCGGAACTAATTCTAGAGTTTCCGCTTTGGAACCGTTTCAGTGTTACGGAAACGATCGAATTAAATTAAGGAAGAAAGGCGTTTATATTCAATTTTCAATACGCGCTTTAAGTTTATTGTTCCAAGTAATGTAATCATTCAGAATTCATACGTCATAAGAGCATCGATAGTTAGCTGCAATTCCATTTGATAGTAAATAGACATTTTTTAAAACTTAGAACAGAGGCAGGCGGTTAACAACTGTGACATGACACTGACATTTTCAATTTCATGTTAAATTTGTCGTTGTAAGGTGTTTATGTAAATTGTTTTACTTGTATCTGATTACTCGGGGCACGATCTTGAATACAATTAATATTATTTTTAAATTATTTGGGGTACAGAGGACAAGAACTTGTATAAAAATTGCTAAACAAAACATTTATACACAATAACAACTTGAAAACATTGTTTAACTTCGTAATACGGCGGAACAAAAAAAAGTCATTAAAATTTATATTCTTGATAAACTTAAGGGAATTAAATCTTATTTAATTTCACTCGTAAGGTTAATGTTCGATGTATAATATATGATGCAGAAAACATCATTAACTATATTAAATATTTAATTATGACGTATTATTTATTCACGTACAAAAATATTCCAATTACCTCTCACAGATCAGGCTTTAGCTTCAGTGTCGCCTCCTTCTTTAGGTTCACGTCACATCAATACAAAAATGGCAGATGTAGAATGGACGAACGAGCAGATAATACGTCTCATCAACGAGTACAAAATAAAGCCCGAACTGTGGGACTTAAACCACAGCCAATACAGAGTAAACACAGTCAAGTCCGAAGCGTTCTGCCAGATCGCGGAAACCTTTCAATGCCTTTTGCCAGACCTGAGGAAGAAACTGAACTCGGTCTTCGCGTCTTACAGACGGGAGAAGACTAAGGTCAGGTGGGGAGGCAGGTCAACCTGGGTTCTATACCCCTATCTGAGTTTCCTACCGGGATATATCCCTAACGGCAGCGATCTATCAATGGTAAATATTTGCTACTTGTGTTCTATGAGACAGATTTAAATTAAATACGTGTTTAGAATTCAATGCATTTGCATTATGCTAATTGACTTATTCAAATACTTTTTATTTGGTTTTTCAGTTACCATTTGATTCAGAATATTATTTTTTTTAGAAGAATATTGCTGTGTTTGTTTGTAAGTCATTCTAGTGTTGATCTAGATTCCTCTTATCGTAGTAAAAAAAGGAAACTCACACTCATACATCTCTTCCTAAAAATATTCCAACTGTGCCGCATAAAGATTACATAGAAGTTTTATAAAAGTGATTTTATCCCCAGTTTTCTATCTTCATGAATCAGGAATCAAATATTTGTCTTAATTATAAGGTAAACAAATACACTTAATGAACGTCATATACATTTTCTTTAGTCAGTGGGCATCAGCTTGCAACGCCTTCAGGTCCTCAGGCCGTGATAGACCGGGAAGAGAAAGCCGGCGGAAAAAAATCTCAGCACTCCTAAAAATGCGACATAAATAAATTCAGTCTACAGCATGGATCAGTTATCGACTGGGAATAGGGACTTATTTTCGTTTACACACATTTGGCTACTGGCTAGGGACATAACACGTGGACGAACTAACCTTGACACATAAACACTTGGTAGGTACCTCCAGCCCAATTGTTTTCAATTTATTTTCTGATAAGAAACGACCTCGAGCGCACACCCGCCATCAAACTTTGACAACGGACGTACACACGAAATTATTATCTATATCACATGTAATAAATATCATTATACCGTGAATGCGACTGCCGGATGTCGCCTGAAATGTTCAAGCGATGTTGGTCCTTGGATTAAGGTAATAGGGGTCAATATTGCGTGATTAGTTTTGGGTAAACAGCGCGTGCTGCGTTACTCTGTGTACTTGTTATTGTAATCGAGTATTGTAGGCAAATTCGCTATTGTAAAATGTTTGCGATTAGTACGGAAGGCCGTTTTAATTTAACTATTTTCGTTTTATTGACATTTTATTATGCCATCTTCTGTTTTATAGATTTCCTAGTTGAGTACGGAATAGGTGTAGAGTACTGACAGGGCTCACCGGGAGTAAAACCACAGAATTTCACCTACAGTAGAGATATGTTTCTAACCGGTGTTTAAGAGACAATAGCCCAATGGATACGGTGCCGGTCTTACGATCGAGAGGTCGTGGGTTCGATACTCACTATTTACTCCTATTGCACTATTGACGTCAACCCACTCATTACATAAGCCTTAGAGCTTGGCTGGAGGGGTTAACAAAAATACTAGTATGCATTAACATGATAGTAGTTTAAAAAAAGAAACCTTTCTGTTTGAAAACTGTTTCTGAAACAGGCATGTTTCTATTTCTGCTTTATAACAACAGTGTCCTTGCTGCTGTGTTCTGTTTTGAAAGATGTGGTAAGGGAGACACACTTAGCCGAGGCGCTCTAACTTAGTCCTCAGGGGTAGCGACGCATCTGTGCTCGACCTAAGAAAGGACTTCGACTTGGTATTGGGTTGATTACAGGTATTCATGAGCGGCAGTGACCACTTACCATCAGATGCATTGCATGCTGGTTTGCTACTTGAATGTAATAAAAACTAGTCTTAATAAGATAAATGTTTTTGTTGATCTTTTACTCATTTGTATTAATTACTAAGGCTATATTTATAAGTTAGGCTTTAACATGCGCTTAAAATAATGCGTTCTTCACTTACAACTTCAATTTAGCATTCCTCGTGCGATGGATTATGGACATACTCTTACGTGGATATGCAAACCTATTTATGTACCTGTGTACACATCTAATTTCATTTGGTGATACTTCCGAGAGCCGGGAATCGGACCCGGGAACCCAGGCAATTTACTTGACAATAATGACGTTAAGTCTGTTAAAGACCGTTATAAATATTTTCCATCAACTACAATGACATATTACAATAAACAACAGATAGAGGCTGATGAAATAACTACGTTTATGACATTGACACACGAACACCAGTTTCCAAGGAAGTGTAACTACAGTGTCATTCTTATTAAATGCTATAAATCATACAACGGTGCAAATTTTCTATACTGGCGGAAAAATTATGACATTTTTCATGGAAGTTATTAAATGGCAATTAACTTTTTCCGTCACATTATTTTTATATCTACATATAATACAAGGCTCTGTCGGCTACTTTGTCGATACGTTTATGTGTTTATTTATTAGTACATTATATTCAACTCAATTTTTATTATTGTGTTCTTAGCTAATATTGTAATTTTATACATTATAGAAATAATAAATCATCGAAGAACAACCTTCGCTCAGCTGATTAATTCTTATACTAAGCATACATTTTCCTTAGTGACTAGGTCGATTACAAAATTAGTATTTTATGTAAATGTTTTTTTTCAAACAATGGGTGCTTTGAAGAATTAATGCACAAAACAATTGACTGCACTCGAAACTTTTCTACCAAGTTAGTACGATGACACTAATTAGTTACGCAAATACAGGATGAAAAACAAAATTTGGCACCAAAAACACGCTGTATACTATAACTGGATCGATACTATTTGTTCTAACCATTTGCGCGAGCCGGGCGTCGAACCCGGAACTGTCGTTTGCCAAACGGACGTGGTACTGTGCCAATCGCCATTTGATTTTCTACTTCACGGATAGGAGGGAATGTGCGTAGTAATAAATATATTATTACGCACTTTCATTTCTCACTAGCTTTAATATTCCGACATCACTCGTTTTTAATTTTACTATACCTCACCTATAGTATTTTAGGATATAGTGTACCGTATAAATGTTATTTTCTCTTCACCTGACAATGTGTGTACAAAATTGAATTTGTTTATTGTTACAATCACATCTGTCTTACATGTGGGTAGGTCGACCAAACGGTTTAAAAACATCTGTATGGTATATTCTCCAATCAAAATTCATTAAAAATATATTAAATAATCTGAGCTGGAGCTACTTTTTAAATAAAAATAAACAAGTGAAAGGCAATTTCTTTGAAATGACTTACAGTTGAATTTTATAAGTATTTTGTTTTAGATGTTATTATATACTTACTTATTCTACAGAAATATAACGGACACATAAAATTTACCAGACACTGATTCTGATGTTGTTAATTCCATCGATTAATATGTTTAAACCAATAATTATAGTATAAATTAACTTTTAAGTTATATACAAATAATTCAAAAATGAAAATAATATTCACGTAAGCCAATAAAATCTTTTAATATCATATAATTTTTCTCACGATAAGAAGTAAGATAAGCGCTATATGTACATAATTCTTCCCCCGATAAAAAGTAAAATAAAAATATATTTTATAATAAAACCACATCGTAAACAAAAGTGAATAATCTTTTAAATACTAATATCTTGAGGACATTTAAAGAACTACTTAACATTGAGCTAGTTAACATAGATGTTAAGTAGGTGGTAGACACACAGTAACTAAGCAAATACAGCAAAAGCGCTAAACGGATGACTTTGTCTCTATGTACAACGTTGTTGCTACCTTATACACATATATCATATGACTAAGATGTGGATTCTATTATATTAATCATGTATTAATGTATAAGGGACGTCTTTTAGAAACAATGTTATTATAAAATGTTCTGTCAATGTTATAAATGAATACAAGTATCTTAAATGCCATATAATGCTAATATGTGTAATAATGTATGGTACTGATGAATAATGGGATAAAATTACAATAATTTTTTTTTCTGAAGATAGGCTTAGTTATTCGATTAACGTCTGCAACAATATTTGAAAAAAGCTACGACTTGTAGCTTCTATTTCTTAATTCATAAAATATAGAAATTTATTTATTTTTGTTTTCCAGAAACCTAAAAAAGTGAAAAAGCCAGCTACCGCCGAAGAAGAAGAGGAAGAACAAGAAACGGATCGTTCTTCTGACGACAACGATGGCGAGATGGCAGAAGAAATCATCATCAAAGAAGAACCTGAGGTGGAAGTTTATAAACCTGTACAGAAGGCAAGACCGCGGTTAACAAGAGTACTGAGAAGGAAATTAGTAAAAGAATCAAGGCCTGACAGTTTTTCGAGCAGTAGAATACTAGATACACTCAAACTGTTGAAGAAATCTGATTTGATGAAGAAAAAGGACGAATGTGACAGCTTCGGAGAGTATATAGCGGTGTCTTTGAGAAAACACGACGAAAGGACGCAGTCCATGATCAAGCAAGCGATAAATAATATTCTATTTGAACAAGAGATGAAGAAATATAACACTGCACAGTACACAGTAGTCATTTCTGGCATGGAAGAGAATCCGTTGATGGAGCAAGAGATCAAATAGTATGAGATGCTATTTAATGTTTAGTGTTAACGTGGTACAAGACAGGGTCAGAGTCATGCGCCGATAGATTTAGGTAGGTTAGGATGTTATAATAGATATGATCGATAAAAAAACTGATTGTTATCCCTTTTTTTCTAACTATAAAAATAGGAAATTATGCTATTTTGATGTATATTTTTTAAAACTATTAGCTAATCGCAAAACTAGATATGTTAACTCTTCCAGCTTAGCTTGTGTTAGGATTGGGTGCACGTCAATAGTAATGCAATAGCAATGGTAACCCGAATCCACGATTTCTCCAGACCAGATTTGTATAAGACATTGAGAATGTATGTGTCAATACGCTTCATGAACGTCATATATATTCTCTTTAGTCGGTGGTCATCGGCTTTCAATGCCTTCGGATTCTCATGATATGGCAAAGGGAGAAAAAAGCCGACGGAACAAAACTCCCAGTACTCTTTCAGAAATAAGACATAAATTATAAAAAATAAATATTCAGTCTCCAGCATGATTTTGGACCGATATTGAACTCACGACAGCGACCGTTTTTTCAGCACCAGTCCACTATCATTTGTTTACAAAATCAAATGAATTGAAAAAGTGAATCAAGAGAATCGAGCATAGAAACTGCCTAGTGAAGTTCAATTCAAATCCCTGCCTTTTGCCCTGAATCGTAAGTTGGGGTCCCTTTAAGCTATTGCCGTTTGACTGAATTTACATCTATTCATATATGTATGTTCAAATAAGTTTATAAAGATCTTTATATAAAATTATTTGCTATTTGTCAACATCACTTTGATTATAAATTTCTTCAGTAATTATTTAATTGGTTTGTGACTACTACTACTACGACTACTGAAACTAAAAGATTTATAGTACAGTTATTAATAATAAATTAGTTATAACAAACATTTTGTCGGATATTATAGATAGGTAAACAGATTCATCCATACAATTCTCAATTTGTAAATATCGTGTAGTCGTTTGAGTTAAGTACCTACTTCAAATAAATTTTCACATTTAAATAATGTGAACTTATTATGTTAAAATTTAAACTTGAATTGTTTTACAAATGAATGATTTGTGGTACAAAAATGTGTATAAAGACAGCAAATAAATAAGTAAAATTATTGTGTTTTTTATTACTCTTTTATGCTGTTATGATGAAAATAATGAAAACATTTTTTTTAATTTTATGCATACGAAAAAGTAATTAACCCCTTAATAAGCTAATTTACTCTGAAAAAAAAACAAAGACATTAAAAATTCAAGCGAATAAAAGAGACAGTAATTACAGCGTTCACGATAATGATGACACAGTATGTATATGAATTCAAATTTCTCATATGAAAACAAGAGGAAAATTCATATTTTAGTGACAAAAAAGCGTCATTAACACAGCCGAGTGTATTATAGATAATTATGTTCTGTCACGCACACCCCTCGATGCTGTTTTCCTTATTTTTTTATGTATTCATCGATCAGCGAATCTAGAACACCTGTCTACGTGCCGCACTGCACGCCAAGCCTCCACTTACATCACCAAACCAACTAAATACATTCCACCAACAACCTTATCATCATCATCGTTTTTCATTACTACTTAAGTGGTACCAACTAGATCCATGATCTTAACAAAATCCGCAATGTATATTAAAATATCTCAATCTCCTTAAACGACTTCAATGAATTCTGTAATAGTCGTAACGCGTCACCTATCAACAGTCTAAAAATTGCATTGCCCGTTTTATCGGCACGGAGCGTCCATTGCGTTTTATATTCAATCGCATTACATCGTTTGTTGATCAAACTAGTAATGGATTACGAGATTATTCGTATTTCCCGATCAAGACTCCGTAGGAGCTAAGTGGTGCATTAAAGAAAATGGCGGTGGATCACGCCACCTGAATACGTCACGCTATTTATCATTTGCTTCGACCCAGCAATTTGTGTGTTAATCGTCAGCATTGCAAGGAGATTATATATCAAAGCGATTTTTATTTGTACCGTGTTTATGGTGTTAATTACAGAAGTAGCAGATTATGCGAACAAATATTAGGCATTGCTTTTATAAAAAACAAACAAGAATTACTTTACGAAATAAATAAGAAAGGCGAATTAGAAGTCTTAGAAGCTATCATAAGTTTGTTCGAATTAAAGTGTTTATAAGATAAGTGGTTCTTGTTTTTCAAAATATTTCGTTTAAAATTATTAAATAATAATAGTAATTAAAGAGTGTTTTTTAACTATTTATTTTCTGCATGATTTCGCCTATGTGTATGTATATGTGACTGTTTTTACAAAAAATATCCGTAAAACAATCCAACAAATATCACAATAATCCGACCTTATTATGTTTGTTTATCATAGACTTGATGTGTTCGTACTAAATTTAGTCTATAATTAGCCTGAGTGTTCTACTGTTGTCCGCGATACGTACCAACGTTATTGTTGGTGGTAAAACCGTGTGAAATGGAATTCTGTTACCAATTGTCGTGTGGTTAGCAACCAGGGTTGCCACTTTTGTTAATTGACTTTCGGTACTATTCATCTCTACAGTACTCGTCCGAGTCCACAGAAACAAACAATCAAAACTTTTCCGCAGAAGAAATCTCTCTCTCTCTCTATCTCCTGTAAAAGTTCTATCGAAATTAATTCAGTTGTCTTCGAGATTACAAAATTCATACAGATCAAGGAATATTTTATGATATTTTTGTAATTTAAAGACTGTGTATGTATTGTTACAATAATGTTCGAGACATGATTTGAAAGATATGTTCCATCTTAGACACTAGATGTAGGAATACTGTCAGTTTAAGACTACTATTTGCAATTGGTTTGAGGATTTTCGTTCAGAACCGTTTACTACTTTTATTTCAGAAAAGCATTCGCATCTGCCAACCTTGGAAGTTGGTACGAAGAGATATGATTTACTGTAATCAAGCCGAGCATTAGCGTTGTGCATTCTGCATTGTTTGTAGATCTGAAAAGAGATTTCTTCAATACGTTTTTCCTTTAGAAAGAAAAGTTTAATTAGTCCACATTTTATGTTTTTAATGCAACAGATAAAAGCGATGGTTGTCTTTATAATGATAAAAAATATACCTACATAGAAGTACGGAGAAGGATTTAGATATATTTGTTTATTGCTAAAGGTACATATAAGTTACTTTATAGAAGTCCATCCCATTAGGTTATAGCTAATTCGCAACAATCCGCTATTATTATGTGTAGTGATATATCTGGGCTGTTCTTGCGAAGTAGATTTTTTTTTTATTTCTTTGTTATAGTTCTACTTCTAAAAACAGTCGCATCAACAACAGAATCGGTAACCAACCGTTTTTTTTTATCACTAATATTAAAGAGCATACTGATATAATTCCTAAACCTCATAAAAATATATATTGTTTCATAGATATAGTCGGCATTGGGCTTTAATATATAAATGTCGAATGAAATCAAAAAAAAATTAATGATTCTATCTTCTGCGATATGCAAAAATTATCAACCGGCCTTGTTCTAGAAGTGAAGAAACCTTATCACCAGTTATAACGCGTAAGTAATAAGTGATAAACTATAAGTACCTTATTCAATATATGATAAAAAAAAGAAATTCGCAATTTTTTACCTGTAAATACCCAAGGTATAAAAATAATATTCGTGAATGAAGATACCTAGAATAACAATCTGAGTTGCCCTATCAGTGTTATCAAACTTCGAGAGTGTAAGTACTCATTTAAATTGTCTATGAAACTTATTAAAATTATATATACTTTTATATTATAACAAACAATCATGCACCCGATCTAATTATACCTGAGTAATCAATACATTGACCAAAATAACATAGTCCTACTTAAAATCCAAAATAGTATAGGTTCTAATACTAAGAGTTAAGAGGGAATGCCTCTAACCTCTCCAATGTCCGCCTATGATTGGAATGCTTATTCACGGACTTCAACAATTACTTCAAGGAATACTGTATTAATTGTTCTATCGTAATAAAATTATACTTATCCGATAGCTAACACATTGGCAACGGCGCGTCAACCTGGTTACCATTATCTCACATTATACAACGCAGACATAATGTCGCCGGCTAAATAAAGATCTTACGTGGCTTTTGCCGGCACATTATATTCTACGAACACCTTATACTCTTCGCCATTAGAACCAATTTCCTCTGCACCGTCTTGCAAACGTACTTCTACGTTCTTATTAGCCTTTATAATGAGCGTACTAAGACCTTTTCTGCTATGTACCAGTACAAACACTGGTAGGAATACATACATGAACGTATTATTAGTTGACAAGTACAAATTTGCACCTCTATTAAGCCCTACTGATAACAAAATAAGACTTAAAGTGATTTATGTTGGCAGTACACACCGCAATGCACTTTTCATGCAACACGTGATGCATCTGCAGCAATATTTATTATTGACGTTATAGGAGTCATGTTAAAAAATGATACAGGAGCTATCTGCAACTACGTCAGTGAGTGTTGTTTTTGTTTTCGATATGTAATAAAATAATATTATTATTGTAGTAATGTTAATAGCGACGTTGATAAGGAAATTTTCAACGCCCACAAGTATGCATTTCTTTAGTGTCAGTAAATTCAACTTGCGATCATAACAACTTATATATAGGTATATACTAATTGAATTAGCTTTAGGGTACAAAATAGTTAAGTTATCAAATTGTTTTGTCTTCCAAGGTTACGGATAGTTAAACACTTGTTACGGAATCGTACCTTATTAGCTTGTTAGCAATATCTTGCAAAAAAGTGGGATGGAAAACTAGGTAATTGAAAGAAGTCACTTAAATTTGAATACTAGGTTGTACTCGCGGATTCATTCGCTTAATTATTTTACCCATCAGTAAATACTGACCAGTATTTAATAAAAAAAATAAAAAATGGTTGATTGATTTTTTTTATTGATATATACAATTAGTTACCTATAACAAGTGACAAGAGCCCTGTACTTGGCCAAAAGCATGTGTTACAGGCACCCCGCTCATCCATCAAGACATATGGTGTTTAACGATAAGATTTTTTTATACAACCTATATTAGACACATGTTTTATAAACAGAGGTAAAATATACATATTTGTGTCTTAATCAGATG
>DWNJ01001894.1:0-11269 GCA_018250275.1 Udranomia eurus
ACAAATGCGTAGATACCCCTGAGTAGTAAGTTGGAACACTTCGGTTAAGTATGTCTCCTGACCACACCCTTCAAACCAGAACACAGCAGCAAGAACGCTGCTATTATAAGGCAGAAATAAGTGTGGCGGTATCTGAAGTTGAACCGTAAAAGTTTCTATCACCTTCGAACCTACCTACTTTTGGTGTGCTTACTATTTTCTACTTCAAGCAGGCCTACAATGTACTCAAATCTCAAAAATGAGTATCCGCGTCTAGTGGTCTAAGACTACGATAATTTCATAATATTCTAAATGTATTAATGTTATAGGCGTACCTTTATCAGTGTTTAATGATCAAGTCTAATACAATTTTATCATGTTCTATCCAAACAAAGGCTTTCATCATTCAGTCATGGATGTCGTAGACGTAAGAACGGGAAATCGCGATAAAAATATACCGTTTAAATTGTTTTGTCTATCACATTGTCGTAGCAAACGAGCATGCAGTTCAACTGATTGTAAATGGTCACTGCCGCACTACATCTGTAATCAACCCAAGTCAGAGTCGAATTTATTTTTAGGGTCTATCATAAATATACTTTGTTACTGAGTATTAAGTAAGGACGCTGTTAAGTGTTATTTATTTATTTGTCACACCAACAGCTTACAAGCAACACATTACACTAATGACATTGACAAATGTAAATATTGTTATCCTTACCACACCCACAAACCAGATCGAAGTAGCAAGAACACTGCTGTTATAAGGCCGAAAGTGTGGCGGTGCCTCCAGAGTTGAACCACGAAATATTCCTTTGAAAACTAAGCACAACGCACAGAAGCGCTGACAAAGTTTAGCTTCCAGCGATCTCTCTCATCCAACTCACAACCGCGCACGACGTTGCCTAACTTTTGCCGCTGATTAATAACAACTCCATATTATGCAAAAATTATTTATGGCTGAAAGCATGGGTACCAACGTGGAATTACACGCTCGCGTACGCGTACAGGTGATGAAGGTCCCATTCATGAACGGCGTGTAGGCGACTATTGTCTTTTATTTAATTGTAACGGTTTATTATACTTCAACTGATGGTGTTTGCTTGAACTTGGTTGATCAAACTGACAACTTGGCGTTAACGCGGGTTAACGCGGCAGACTCTAGAATCATTTGCTAAAACTCAGCTGATATTACATCAATTCCAGCAGATAGTATTTGAATGATTGAGGACTATATTATGCTACTTGGTAATAAAAGCCAGAAGTACCTTATAAACTGTCAATGAATGGGACTCTTAAAGCTCGCGGTAAAGTCATTACCTTCCATCTGTTGCCAGTGTTGCCACATACACATTCGAACCGAGATTTTCATTTATGTCTAAATTACTTCCTTTGTACCCACTTGGGTAATTTAGAGTTCCAGTACACGTTGTTTCTAATAAAAAACATTAAATCTTTTTTAGCAAAGTTCATGAAGCTAATATATGATGACGTTTTATAAGATCTATGTATATTAGATTTGGATATAATTAAAGTCAATAAAAAGAGTGTCATGCTCGCTTTTACCAACACTAGGAGACTCCTAAGTGTAAACTTAATATTAAATATCGTATGGCCCCTACAAGGTTTATAATCTTTTGGAGAATAATTGAGCACTGTTGCCATAAAAACTTGTTATGTTGTTATTGTATTTAACGAATAATATCCAGATTATTTTATTATATTTATTCGATATTTCGCTGACTAACATACAGAGTCGGTAGGTAAATAATATGTATTTATGTCTGTACCAGACGCAATTCGAAAATGTGAAAATCGATTTTCAATTGGAACATCCGGAAATATACTCGATTCGGAAACAATCTCCGGGGAGGCTGATGGATGTACCCAAATGTTTCTAATAGTTTGCATCCCGACATCCGCACCTAAACAATTTGAGCCGTTGGAAATGAAAATGAATTTTAGCAAAACATTTAGCAGTCTGTACGTATGTTTGAAAATATTATTCTAAACAAACGAAGTGATTGATAGATATAAACATTTCTATCCTAAGATTTCTATCGTAAAAAAACTTGGATGGACTACTCAATGGATGTAATATTCCCTATACCTACAAAAGAATAGCACATAGCTTATCATTTATAAAGACATTGTGTAAATTGGTCACAATATAAAGATAAGTGTTAAATAAGCTGGAATAAACTCTGCCATTCTACCTAATATATAACGCAGGCAAAACAGCGCAGGTATTATAATTATATACACATATTATAATAGCGACAAGTAATGTACATATTGCTCTTTATATACTATATTATCTACACGTACTTACGATATATCAAATAAAAAAAATCTAGAAGTATATCAATTCGATTTAAAAACGGTTCAGATTTATTATTGTTTTTTAAAAATAAATGGTAGACCAATTATATGAAGTTCATAAAATCTTATTAAATTCACGTTACAAATAGAAATATGTAGCAAATATCTTGCCAATAACAATCTATCAAATCTATTGAATTCTGAAGCAAAGTTCTTTTTACTTAAAATAATTTGTGCAGTATTCATTGAATTCATTCACGTTTCTAATGCTACATGTACAAAATTCGAAATGAACAATTTTATTATAAACTTTTGTAACTTTGATGGGTATCATTGACATCGCTGAAATTCTGAATATTCTAGATGTTTAAATGAAGTAAGTTTATTTCGGCGTCAGTTGAACACAAAACAAGTGCTCAACTATTTAATAGCTTTATCGCACAAATGTTAAAGCATCAAGTTATTCATCCTATTATCAAAGGTTCTCAGTGGAAAAGCCTTTGAAAGTCTCTTCAATACCTTTTTGTTATCAGAAGCAGTATTCAATACACGAGTAGTATCGAATACCGCATCTGTTAACAAAAAGGTTATTATTTAGTTTTCTAAAACGAATAGTTAATAAAATTATATATTGTACGAATAAGTCATGATATTCTTCAATCTTTTGTGTCTCTTTGATACTGTTTTTTCCTTACTATTTTTGTATATAACAATATAATGCCTAATTGCAATTGTGCATAAATAATTAAATGCGAGGTTAATTTGTTAATAATAGGCGTTGAATATACCTACTACTTTGTTTTCATTTCTTGAGGCGTTTCAATTTATCCCTAAGGGTAGCAAGGGTATGTGATGACAGTTAGAAGTGTCAATATCGTCTGTGCTTTATTTACAGATGTCGTTTGCCGTAGAGTAAAAGAAAGAGATGCAACTATATAAAGTGTCTCCGAGAACAAACGAAGCGTAGGTTTAGAAATCTGGACAGAAGACAAAATTGTCTATTGCCATTAGTTAATTTGTTGTATATATCACTCATTCCCCCCGCAAAAATTTATCGAAGCAGATTTCTTACTACCCTAAACGACTGTTCTCCCCTAATACCTTGTCGAAAATTCCCTAAAACCCGGACCTGGGTCCCAAGGCCGTAAACGGCGGCTCACGTTACCATCTGTAACTACTTACTTATCTTTGGTTTCTACGAAAACCGACATGTCAAAACAAGACGCTTGCGGCGAAACTTTTTCTATGATAACGTTGATAGCCTCTCTAAAAGCTCTTTAAATACCTTTGATTTGATGACCTATATAAAGAGGTACCGAATCGCTGTTAAATCTGTAATTGCGCTTGCGGTAAGATAACCAACCTCCAACTCATCTGAGGTCGCGACATCGCCCCTCGATCTCTTAACCAATTTGTTCAACTTATTACTATTTGTGTTGTCAAAACTCCTATCCTGTTTCCAAACTTTGTAATCAAAGACTTCATTTATTAACAAACACTCAAAACTGACAAACTGCTAATCGCCAGGCAGCTTATTTGAGTTGTATATTTTCGATTTCAATAACATTTAACTAAAAGAAATTTCTGAAGAATATTCCTATGTAAAACAGTCATACAAGATTACGCAAGTCTAGAATAAACCGAATACTTTATCGGCGACTCTAGTCGTGCGCAAAACCCGTTAAGAATTTGAGTAAGTCACGACATTATTTTCTCGGCAGACGTCACATTAGGGAGCGGGAAATAATGAAAATGCTTTGTGAAACTGATTGACGCGAGCGGCATGTGTTTACGTCGCGTTAAGTAAGAGTAATGGGTGAACATAAATCAGTGGCATATTTGAGTCTCTTCGAATGTTCTGAAAAGACAGCAACGCGTGGAGGTAATGGGCCAATTCACGAAGCCTAAACGCGTGAAAGCTATGTTTACAAATATGTAGCTACGTAAAGATGATATGGAGAGATGTCATGATTACATTTTTGAACACAAGTGCAATAACGTAAACCACTCGTATCATTGGTTTGGGTTGATACTGTAACTTGTAATATATGATTTAATTAAGCTTTAATTAGTTACTAAAAGCTCACTACTGTCAAGTACCTAGACATTGTCATTTCACTTTAAAATCATTACTTAATTTTCCAATAAACAACATTAACTAAAGCAATAATAGAAACTCAACGGCGGAATTTACTCTTCGCTAAATTGAACCTTTAAACAATGCTCTCTGTATATCTCTGAAAATATGTCCCGTGCGAAGCCGTATCAGTTAAGTCATTTAAGTCCAGAGTAAATAGGAATAGGTGTCGCCCAGATACAGTTCGTGCCAAAAGTTAGCTGGAAAGTTGTTATTGTCCATTCTTAGCCGCGCACGAAACTTGAGATGAACGTTTATTGAGCGAAGGACCCAACGAGTTGGGTAACTTTATTGTTGGAAGTTTCGACTTTAATTTTGAGACAAGTGACAGATTAAATATTTATTTACATAAGCAAAATTTAACATCAATTTAAATTAGCAGACAGACGGTGAGATTTTAGGAGGATTATAGATAATTTTAAATTTTGATTCTTTTAGGTCTCGCGCTTTTATAGTGTGAGTTCAGATCTTTTATAATTTGACTTTAACTTCTATTTCTGCCAGTAACAGCAGTATTTGGCTGCCGTGGTCTTGCTGAGTTGTGTGGTAAAGGGTCACACTGACCAAAGCGTTCAGACTTAGTTCTCGGGGGTTGTTTTTGGCTTCAGACAGATTTTAAAACCTGTCCATTGGCGGCAGTTGCCATCACGCAGAATGGGCGCTCGTCTACGTCTATAAACAAGTACATCAGTAATTCCAGAATTAAGGGTGAAATACACTTCGGGTTAATTACATGGCGATCCGTCGATGACGAGCAACCACGCTCGAATTCGAACATCCCCTATGAGAACCCGTTCGACGTTCCGTCAGAGTGGCATACACTGCTAATCGTATTTCTCCGGCCATGCCGACATAAAAAATATTGAAAGCCGCCCCTGTAACGAGCACCTCGCCATGTATGTAACTATGACGTTAGGTTAACGAATGTAGTTGTAAGTGGTCTCTCGCATCAGTTTTGCCGAAGCCTATTCCGCAAATGTCGGAGCTCGTCAAAGGCGTCATTAGGCAAATATTTCCCAACATTCGGCTTCAATACTGTCCTCGTTCTGACTGATCGAGTCGATTAATTAAAGGGCTACGCGATTTGGCTGCAGAGTTGAGGTATGTACATACATACAGTGGTTGTTGATAGAACTAGTGGTACATTATATTTTGTCTTCATAATCTACATCTTATATAAACTTCGAGCTTCTACCATAACATAATATGAATAATTAGTGGTTTGCGTTTATGATATCTAAGTATTCCGTTCAATTATTCGCTTCTTCTAATAGCAGTCTATTTGAGCGCAAAACCTACAAATAAAAACTATTCGCTTTTGACGAGCTGTTCAATAAAGCTCTTTATATTAAAATGGAACGGAAGTATTAACGAACAAAAGAAGCTCAATCAAGAAAAATTTATGTAGACTCTGAAAAAGAAAAATCCCGCTGGGAATCCAGTGATTGTCTATAAGCAATCTCATTACCGCTATAACTAAAAATCAGTTGAGATTGGTACTGATGCCTTGCTCGTTTTTCCCCGGTAAAACCATTCGTGACTCTCGATGATTACATGGAGAATAGCATTAAAGTGCAGATTCATGAGTTTAAGAGTGTTGTTTTATATTGAAAATAGGCGCTAGTGTAGCAAAAGTATTATTCCTAACAAATTTAGTCTGCACTACGCTGTACGTTTTTAGAATCCATGTTCAGCATTTTGTCGCTTTTTAACTTGACGCCCATATCAAAGAAGTGGTTCCTTAATTTTCCATGACTTATTACAAGTCTGTTATAATACAATACTATAATATAATATAATAATAATAATAAATTGTGTTATATCAAACAGGTGTATCCTTTAATCTATACTTTTTTTTAATTACAAGTATGTTATAATACAATACTTTTATATCCCCTTTAACTAAACTAAAAAGGCTTGTTAGGGGTGGTGTCACGTCCACAGTGCAATGATGATCGAACCCGCAATCCTTCTATCATAACCGTCGTCCTTACCAGTGGGCTATTGACAATATTAGTAGAACGACAGGCACGCCTCAAGCGCGGCACGATTAGCGCTCGGCCGCTGCGGCCTCAACCACAATTATGTCACTAGCAATATCTCGCGGTATTGCTTGATCGGGAACATGGCTACAGCGAAGCTGGTTGCATAACTGATTATATATAAGATTAGATTGAATGATGATATTGATGAATTTCATAGATTAATTTTCAATTATTAGATCGGATTAATGAACGAGTTGCGATTGAATTAGTATGTATGTAAATATACTAGCCTAAATACTATAAATTTCGGTTCGTGTATCAAAAACTTGTTTTAAAAATTGAGAAAACAACGCAAGAGTTAATAGGTTCTAATCGTTTGCTTTGCTCGCATAGAATTGTTACTTCAATGAACAAGTGACACACATACAAATTATTGTCGACTATTTTAGCTTAATATATACGGATTTGTCTGCCGGATAGTGTCTCGCTGTATACAGGGCAAATTTTATGTATGTGTTCGGCGATTGTTAATGACTCAAGAAAAACATGTTATGTTATGATAAACGTCAAACCAAAAATATTTAGTTTGATATTCCATTTTTTTTCTTTTTTAGCGACTTTGTGCTTTGTCTCACCCTCTACTTCACTCCTATATAGAATCAAACATATCGGTTTAGAATTCTTTCCTCCACACCTATATCTGTATCTATAGATACGTTCCAGCCGTCACATGTTCTTTGTTCTGGGTGTAGCTTTTATGTCCCTCGAAAGTCTCGAAACTCGAATGGTTGTGAATTTTGTACGAATATTACTTTCTATCGGTTAAACGGTCAGTTGATGGTATCTTGCGATATGAATCAATCGAATGTAAGGATACTTAAACATTACATTTGCAAGTTTAAGTTAGATAATTATTATTATACGTTTTACGTATAGCCTAAACCTGTGAAATATTTCTGTATATATTCCTTATCGCTAGTTTCTTTAACTCTGCATGTACTATAAGATTACGCCATTATGCTATTTTTATTCAAATTTGTCGTTTTTTGTAATGACTGTGTTATAACTATTTTTTAGAATAACACAGTTACTCCTGTAATTTGCTTATAGTTTAAAATGTTTAATGGTGAAAACCAGCGCTTATTAACTATGACATAATTATAGGGCGTGTGTGCAAGCAACTGTAATACACGTGTTGGTTGAATTTCCGCTCGACTAATCAAATAGTCCTGTAATTAATTGACTTGGCCGGTCAGCGCACGGGCCGAATTTTGGTGAATATTTGTGCAATAATGGCCTCGGCGAGCTGCTCTCCACGATTGGGAAGTTGGTTTACGAAAACCGATCCGAGATTCGATGACTCTACACTACATGAAATCATGAGCCCCACAGTGACTATAGGTACGGTAGAAAAATAAATAAAAAATAAAAATACCACACATAAACACACGCCTTTATTCACATACACATACGTGAAAATATACCTCACTTAATGTACTCACTATTGTTATATGTATATTATTTTCCTTTTTGTATTTTAATTATTATTAATTAATTAAACTTAGTTTTTAAACTGAAATGTATCACTGGAAAGATATTAGTCATCTACATCACAGGGTATCCAAGTGTGGGACCAACGTTCTAAGTCACTATTATAAATAAATAAATCCTTATTCGCATTTACCACTCAATCCTGTTGTCAGGGGAACAGAAAAGATCAAAGGTAGGTACAATTTATTCACAAGAGATAGAAAAATTTATATATTAAATAAATATATTGTCGTGCGGTCGTAATTAAAGACAGCGCAAGTGAAGTAGCGGGTAACAGTAATTTTATTATATTATATTTTATTTCTCACTAGCTGACCCGGCGCACATCGTATCGCCTCCTCGTCCCCGTCCCACAACATTTTTATTTATGAACCGATTTTTATGAAACAAACACTTAATGTTAAGTTAAGCTTACAGCAATACTTTAGCTGTTCAGCTGATCTTTCTGAGATTAGCGTGTACAAACGCACAGACAAACCGAAAAACAGACAAAAATTCTAAATATCCATTTTCTGGGTTCTTCTATTCTTTAAATAAATACCCTTAAAACGACTTTCTCTTAGATATCTTCCATGTACAGACAGCAATCACTTACAGATTTATTATATGTATAGATAATAGAAGTATATTAATACTTTTTTAAGCCAAATTTCATTACGTTTTCCTAAAACTGCTAATTCGATTTAATAAAATAATTCAATTTCATTTGTAACGGCACGATATTCACATTAAGGGAAACCTTTCATATATAATGCAAACACTATCCGATAGCCAATTCGCAAAGGGTTCGGCGTGCATGTGCCGAATTTCGACATCAATATGATTTTAAATTAAAGAAAACGTTTCGGGCCACCCATGAAAAAGTTTATGAACACTAAAGGTTTACGTATACTTTTATGTTCCCAAATTATTATAGCACGTGTGTCGAAATGCGGGATCTCTTAAGATAATCCAATGTATCTTATTCACCTCGCTGATATATTTTTCAATTACTTTTTCTGTAATTGATGCCTAAGAAGTTATCACAAATTGTCACTTTTATTTTGATAAGCATTCTAAATGTATGGATCAGGTAAAAAAAACTATAGGTACCTACAGATGTACTATTTGAAAGCCGTTAAAAATAAGTTACGAGATAAAAAATATTAATAAAATAAGTAAGGAGCTTATGAAATAGTTTTAAAGGGCTCTTTAAAACTATTTCTATCGTATAGAATTTTTAGTTACAGGTTTTTCAGTGGATCATTAGTGTAATTCAGATAATCATTTACGCTGTATTACTAATTGAGGAGTACATAATGTCCATCAAACATCTAAATAGTTTTAAATTAGGTTATTACTACTACTAAGTACTTTTCAACAATCCGCTATTATTATGTATGATGGTTGTATGCATGAGTCCTGTGAGGGAGAGAGGGCGGTATATATTGCATGAATTAAAGGTATATATACCATCATACATAGCGGATTGTTACGAAGTAGTATTAATCTAATTAAATAGCATGGATTTTCGCAAAGTAACGCCTGATACTATTAATTATTATCTAAATACTTGTTATTTCGAAATTCATAGGTTTCGCTTGTTCATTGATAGAAAAATATTTTAAACGGATACAATAAGGCGGAAGTTGTTAATATTTTGGGAAGTTATACAAGACACATACTCTGGCAAGTACACAGCTCACGAATTAAGTCCGCGATTACGAAGTTTCCAAGCGGGATTGGAGTTTCGACAACACAAATAGTAATAAGTTGGGCGAGTCTAAACTGCGCCGCGGGTAGAGTCGGTGGGCGGCGACAAGCGACGCCAAGTTGGATGAGTTGGATGTTTGTTGGATGCCCATCGGCTGGAGACTTCGCCGCGGGCTGCGACGAAATTATTAACGCAACCTCAGCTTTTATGCGGTCGAAGTCGCGTCAAAACTTGGGGAATAACACGCGAATTCACAAACGATACTCGTGGAAGTAAAGTAGCCGACCGCCACTCAAGTATTGTCTCTGAATACGTTTATGGGACTCTGTACGTCCGCTGTGAGAACTCATAGTATTGTTCACGAATACGGGCGTAAGTTATAGGAATAGGAACTCGTCATAATTACCTACTAGACTGGTACTATGACTAGTTTCTATCAGTTCTGGTGTGTTACGCGAGACACACTTAACAGAGTCGTTTCAAATTAGTTCTCAGAGGTAGCATTGCATTTGTCGATCCTGTCTTGAGTTGATCACATACATGAAATGTATTTGACCCTTATTTAGTATTGTAGTAAAAATATACATACCTACTTAATTATATTGTTTTTTTGTCAAACTGTAAGTATTATGTGTGTATTGCGTTTGCCCGGCCGAGCACGTCCGGTGCGGGCAGGTCTCTCCTGGGGCCAACGGCTTGGGAACGGCTTGGCTGCGCTGCCCGGTGGCAGGGGCACAGAAGGTGGTGGTGGACGGTTCCTCTTGGGCTGGACGTCCGAGCTCCGCAAGGGCTGCCGCCTGCCTCCGTATGGGGGACCGGCGCGGTGACTGGCACGGGTATCCAGTCTCCGCCGCTAAACAGTCCCGAACGGTCCTGGTGAACGGCTCGCTAGTGCTAGGGCTCCCGAGAAGGGTCCGGTCAAATCTCGGCCGGGAGGTCACGGGCAAAGTTGCGATAACGTTGATGCCTTTAGTATACTCGCGGTTCCGTCTAGGAATGGTGAGAAGGAACACCGACAGGTTTTAGTGGGTTCGAGTCCCACATAACCCTGCCGGCCCTTGTGGCGGAAGGGTATCTTTGGGGATTTCCTGTCGTAAAAAAAAAAAGGGTGATTGGGAAATAAATGCTTCTTCTTCTTCTATAGAATGGTGATGTTGATGTTAGACAGAAATAGCCACTATATTACCAAAACTGCAGGGAATGCACTTAGTTAATCGGACGTTGGAATCCGAAGTTACTGAGGCAGTTTTATTATCAGTGGAGAGCACCGTCACATCGTTCTTACGTTACTGGCGGATGCAAATGCTCTTACACCTTCAAGACATTTTTATTGCGACGGAAGGAGGAGTTAATAACGTTTTATAGGATTTAATTTTATTCCCGTTCAGTTGAATTTAATGCGGCCATTTTTCACTTTTGCAACGAATTTGCAGTACCTAATAGAGGATAGCAAATAAGAATGATTTAAAATGAAAACCTATATATTTTTCTGAAGACTGAATAAATTAATGAACATTCCATATTCATTCAATTATCTACGTACTTGCTACTACTATCTACTTCTTATTAAAATAACGCCTTATAATATCCTTAAATACCAAA
>DWNJ01001895.1:0-11268 GCA_018250275.1 Udranomia eurus
GGAAATCACGATAGTAAAGTTAGTATGGTTATAGTAATCAAGCGTTTAACTGATTCGTTGTTGCTTTACGCATCATCGGTGGAACTAATTAAGCTAAACGTAAACGTAAGAAGCATGCATAGCCCGGATGGTGTACAATGTAAATCCTATGCGAACTATCAAATGAAGTAACTTCAGACAGAGTAGACTTGGATGGTGAGCCTTCGGATTTCTGGCTGTTTGAGACGTATATATATATTTTTATATTAATCATTTTTTTACTGGATATGGTATACTCCGAAGTCGGTACAAAAATAGGAGATCATTGATAGTGCACTCTCTGATTTGAATGCTGAATTGTTACCTGAAACTTGGGCCGGTGCTCGTCCCTCGGCGCGCTGAGCGCCCCCTGGTGCTTCATGTAGAAGGTGTGCTGCTGCACGCACATCCGCCACACGTACTTGCCGTCCTCGGGGCTGGGCAGCGCGAACGACGCCGACTCCGGATGCTTCTGGCACTCGATGCTGAACGTCCGCTTGTGGTTGATCACGTTGGTGATGTCCATCCATCTTGATGACAAAGAATAAAGCTCGTTTAAACAAGGTACCCGAAAAATTTTACGAGTCTGAGAGTAAAGAACATTATAGACTGCAAATCGCAAAATTTTAGTAGGCGCTCTGCACAAACACGCATGTGACTCCAAAGGATGTTATGCTAGGAGAGTCCTTTATAAAGTCTGTTGTGTTACTCTCTAAACTCACGTCTCGGTGTCTGGATGTAACAGCGCTGATCAATCAGCTTTTTGCTATACACTACTACTGGACGTAGGCCTCCCGATGCTACTGCAAGCGGTTTTATCATTGGTAACTTATACACCTTGTATAGATTTATCTCTTCTCTTACCTGTAAACGTGTGGGGTGTCGCTCGTTTCGGTAAGTACCCGTATGCCTGTGAGCGAGATGGCGATGGTGACTTCGCTCTGATCTCGTTGGTCCACCGCGGTGAACATCTCCTGACCGTAGCCCCGGAGTTGTTGGCAGCTGGTTATGAAACCTTCTTCGGCTTGAGCCTAGTAGCAAAATGAATATTTGTAGAATGTTATCCAAAATTACGTTCGTGTCCCTTCGCATTTTATGTAAGTACCTAATTAGTGACATTTAAGTAAGAGTGATATATGATAGATATTTTTACTTTTTTGGTTAAATATTAGGATAGAAATATATTATGAATATTATTCATAATCAAATGGCCAACATACTACATTTACAAAACATAGTCATTTATTCTATGAAATCAGGGCATCGCATGTATTTTTGAATTAGTTTTCACAGTTTAACACAGACGGTGTGTGACCGTGAATGAAGATTAGCTTGTATTAATGTCTCAAGATTATTGCAAGGGCACATGTGTTTTGAATACAGATTATATATATTAGTCACTATCAGTGAATGTTTAGTCACTTATTTTAGATGCTTAGATAAGTCCCTACACCTGCTTATATAAATAGATTTTATTATGAGTTATTAAATAGATATTATGAGTGTATACAAGCTTTCAGTCCACAGTAAAAATAACCATAGGTTCGAGTTAATTACTTTGTGTCTTATAGAACATACAATATTTGTAGCCCCAAAATATACAAATTTTATCTTTAAGTGAAATTCCCATTGCGATTGGTTAAGTCATTCAAAAATTGATTCCAGTTGTATTAAGAAGTGAAGCACCCAAATCGAGTGTATAGCGATGTAATGTAGGGGGCTTATTTTAATGGAAACATTGAACCACTTTTTTGTTATCAAAAAATCATATCCATTAAATACTGAAATAATTTGAGTGAATTGAATAACAATTTTGAAAAGGATTAATAGTTTAAACTTTAAGTGTACTCGCTCAATGCAGCCAATATATAAAAGGCGAATTTAGGAGAATAATAACAATTTGGTAAGCAAACTAATAAGCTATGTATATGTATAACGTAAATGCTCATTAAATAATGCCTGATCTCATTAAAATAAAATTGTACCACACGTTTCTCTACAACTAAAACTTTATATACATGAGTTGGGACATCACTACTAACTTTCATTGTCCAATTGTTATTTTCCATTTATCATTCATCTTCATGTTAGCAGTTTACAAACAGTATGTGCGTTTAATCAGCTTGATATACTGGTGTAATGATAATTTTGTAGATAACATACACACATAGGACGACATTTCTAAATATAAGCGGGGTTCAACTGGATTGCTATCAGAAAGCAGAACGCAGGTACAATACAATATTTAGTTCTTAATAGGTTTTGTAGCGAAAAGTCTGAAAATGGAACCTTAATTGTTGCTGTCAACCAAACTATTGACGATGAAGTACCAATTTCTCCTATCTTAAAAATCATAACTTTACAGGAAACAAAACATTATACATCATAGTATGTACTTATTTGCAGCAAAGTAAAGTAGACACCTCAAGAGTTTAGCAGTTATTTCTATTAGTTTTTTAGGCATAAATCGTCCCAATTCCGTCTGATTTGATCAATCTGAGACATCTACAGACAAAGAGATAAACAGATGATTTAGGCTACATAACATGATTTTTTTATAGAATACGAAATGGAGAAACAGCCGTAGGACTAAAATTTCTGCTTACATAACTGTCTTAACAACAGTTACAAAAGAATTCTTAATCTGACATATCCATTCTATAAAAGTAAATAAACAAAGTCACTTAACAAATATGATTCCAACTACTTACACACCTGTACTCATAGTTAAGTAACAGCTTCAATTTTATTGTTTAATTCTCATGATGTAAACATTGTATGTGTGTTAATATTGTTACTTGTGAAATTGAAGTAGTGGCAATAGTATACATGCTTTCTATGTTCAATAAATATAAAATAATATATAATATACAACTCTTTCACACTCATAGCCCAACACTAGGATTCTCTGAGTCGTGGGTGTCATAGACTACACACAAAGACAACAACACAAACACACAGACCTAACCCAGAACAGATTTAAACTCATCATCCAAATTTCTACCTTGCAGGGAATCAAACCCAGGAACCTACGAAAGGCAGTTATTCCAATGAATACAAGCTATTGGGCATGTATTCATCGGAATAAAGACATTGGCATGTTATATTCTTATATTAGCAGATTCAGTTTTTGTATCATGCATTTTTATTTAGATCTAGGTAGATAGGAATATGTATATAAATTTTCATGAATTTGTGGTAAAAAATTAATTCTCTCTGGAATGGATTACAGATGTCTAAGGGTGATAGTGACTCCTTATTATTCGATGGATGTTTCTTGTCACTACATTTATATAAAAGAATCTAATTGGAACAGATGGACAAGAAAACAGACAGAGGTCTATTTACCTCAGCACGTTTAGTGAAGTAAGTTTGCCTATAGGTAAACCGTTGGCAATTTGACGGAATTGCCAATTTAAACAGTCATCATTTTAGAGCGAAATGATCAAGAACACATCTACAATGCATGGATTCATATTTACATTTCTGACAGTGGAGCTCGGATCAAGCAGAGTAATTTATTATCTTTAGGGTATTTACCTGTGACATATTGTGCAAAGACATATGATGTTGAATAACCGCTGCTGTCAACCATTCTAACCGTCCAGTCTCCGCTAAGGTAGTTCCATCGATAAGCTGGCCACCATCCAGCATCTGCTTGGGAAATGTCAGCAAATTCTTTAAGTACTCTACAGTGTGCCGCTCCCTGTCATGGTTCCCGTATTCCGCCTGCCGACTGTACGATGCTAGAACCACTGCTTGCTGACAATCGCATATGATTCTACCCTCCACTAAATCATTCTTTAGCTGCAAGAAGTAGTGATACCGGGTCACCTCATCCGTGATCAAGCTCGTCCCAGATATGACGTAGTACATCACTCGTAAGGAAAGTTGGTGGGACGACGCGTGCTTGTCTAGCTGGCGCTTCAGCGGCCGGTCTAGTTGCACCCATCGTGACTGTTGGCTCCTGTTCACGTAGCGCAGCCCAAAAAAGTCCGGTTGGTTGATGGCCTGACGCTGACACACGTTGTCCAGGCACTCCTGGCCTGTGCTGTCCACAGAGAGCGTGCAATCCGCCACACCACCGTCCAGTAGCTCGACGCTAATCACAAACAGACTCTTGGACGCAACATTGTACTGCCGCGTCTTCTTCAACTTCAGTTTAAAAGGCATTTCTACAACCCGGCCCCTATTAGTAATAACATCACGGAACAAACGTTACGTTATACATTTATGGCATAGGAATGTAGGAAAGGAAGCATCCGTTATGCGCGCCACATATTCACGCGAACTTTTTTAATTCTTGTGGGCGTTTCGTCGAGCCCAAAAGTACTACAACGAAGCGGTTTCCCCTTAATATTGGAGGAATTATGTAAAAAATGCCAAGTAAACACATCACAAAATATACCCAAATCACAATATTGCGGCCATCCCAATGACAAAATGACAGTTTGACAACTGACAGTTACAGTGTTGTCACGCTATATTTTAAAACATCTACTATATTTAAAATGTTTATACTTAAATAAAAACTACTTGAATGTTCATGCATCTTTATTTTTCCTATATAATGTGACATAAACGTGAAGCTTAAATATTTATTTAGTTTTTGATCAGTGTCAATAAGACTAAGTAACTATAATTTCGATACAAAAAAAAAACAAATTAAGAATTCAAAATAATTTATTGTTTTTTTTTACAAAAAATATAGATCTATTATACAAGTTAAAATGCCTTAATGGAATCTTATTAACAACCGAATCCAAAACCACCTGGGAAACCTATGAGTATTATGATAATTAAATCCGTTGATTTAGGCGGCTGCTCGTTTTTGTTCAATATTGAGCCAGTCTTTTGGTTCCCTTAGAACTTTCGTGAGTGTTTCTTCAGGCGAATTTGGCTTAGGGACGTTCATGTACTCCCATTTCTGCAAAAATATGATAGAGGCATCAAAGTAAATAGGTAAAAAATTATTTACATTATATTTATTTTATACAAGTTAGAAACCGAAATACATACCGCATTGAGAGGCAAAGACATAAGTATAGACTCATATCGTGCTTCAGGCGTATGAAGGCCGAATTTCGTACCACGATCGTATATCAAATTAAACTCCACATATCGACCACGTCGCAGCAATTGCCACTGCCTTTCGTAATAGCCATAAGCGTCATCTTTATGTTTTTTGACTGTAAATATAAGACACTATGATTATGAATATATTGTGGAATCATTGTTTTGTTCATTTTAACAAAATCATACTTAGAGCCATACATAAATAGGAGTGTTGTGTACTATCTAGAATTCTACTAAAATGGTAGAACAAATACCATTGTATGCGTTAAAGTTTTTAATGCAGAGATTGAATTTAAAATTATAATGACTAATTAACATAATTAGATAATGACATTTGCGTTTTAAAACATTAATAATGAAAATTTATACCAATTACGTTCCATTGTACACTTTTTGTTATGACAATGGAAAACATGTGGAAGGGAAGCAATAGAAAGTATTTCAACTACTATTTGAAGCAATTTTATAATCGCTACTTCCAGTTTATATAGCACCGAACCATTAAGGAATAATCGGTTACCTATATATTAGAAAATATATGTATTAGAAATAAATAAACAATACAAATTTACGCTTGGACATTGTGTAGATATAGATCTTATTGAGGAATCGCACACAAATGGCAGGGTCAGTAAGAATTGACGATGATTGGGTAGGCATCATCAGTATGGAGACGTGCCGAAACGAAGATCTCAATAAGCATGATTTTGTAAATAAAATTATTTCAAACGAAACTACACAATACAGGTATGGCATTTTTTTTATATTATGTTATGAGAACAGGTTACCAATCTTCGACTCAAAAGGGACTAAAATGTCGTTAAATTGGGCCCACCGCCGGTCTATCATACGCTTCATACTGCGTATTTCCCTTTTCCAGTACGAGTGATGTTCTCGACTTGACTTGAAAACATATTTATGAATGCCGTATGATTAGTCATTTCTATTGCATTCTGGAATGACTTAACCGCGAATACTATTGACTCGTGTATTAATAAGGTGCACGAGAGAAACGATAGAACAAGAAATTCCTCAAGATTTATATATTACGATACATTTTTACCGATTACGATTATATTATATTATTTTTTGACGAAACTAGTCATTATTATGCCTTACTCATTTCTGGACGAGCTGTGGCCCGTGTCCCGGGCGGCAGATTCTAAGGGGGCGGAAATGTAGGCGATTAAAAAGAAATCAAGATCCGGGGCTGGTCTTACCAAGGGGTATGTAGCTGGGAATGACGGCCTCCGCGCAAGAGGTGACAAATTCGAAGGCGCTCTGTTGGTCTGGATAGTCCACGTCGTCGAAGAAAATGCCGCCCACACCGCGCTTCTCTCCCCGGTGGGCTATCGTGAAATACTCGTCACACCACTTCTTGAACCTGAATTGAGAATACTAATCTATACTAAAAGAGGTAGTTTCTAAGTTTGTTTGTTTGTTTGTAGGGGATAATCTTCAAATACTGATCCGATCATGAATTTTTTTCACTAACAGAAAACTACAGTATTCAGGAGAGTTATAGGCTATATTTATTAAAAATCAGTGAAAAATAATAGTATATGTAAATCACGTCGGAAAAAATCGGGCGAGATGTGATGTTTTACCTGCGTGCGCTGATTAAACGGTATAGACAAACATAATGTTCAACAAAATCCCCAAATGATTGGTCTTAAATAGTTCTAAATGCGATAGCATGTATCGTGGAAGCCAGTATATTCAAAACAGTGAGCGAAAATTCAAGTTCAAAGTGGTTCAAAGTCGTACTTTATGGTTGATAAAAAATATTGTAATGATTTATTTTAAAATGGTCTGACATGAAACTTTAAGTGACGGTCCAAATTCCATGCGGCCGAAGCCGTGGGCTAAAACCAGTATAGTCAATACAGGTACTAGATCTGATATTGACAACCCACCCTAGTAGGGTGAAGTAGAAGTAGAAAGTATTCTACTAATGTTATAGATATGAGAAAGTTTGTGAGGATGTTTGTAACTCTTTCACGCAAAAACGACTAAACGGATTTGGATGAAACTTTACAATAATGTAGCTTACACATCAGAATAGCACATGGGCTAGAATTTATAAAGATATTGTGTAAATTGGACCAAATATAAGTGCTAAGTACTAAAGTCGGAAAAAACTTTGTCATTCACTTCAATATTCATTCATTTACACACTTAATATATAATTGCTCACGGCAAAGCCAGTAATTAAAATTGTAGTTACTTAGAATAATAGGTATTGTTGTGCACATCACAAGCGTGCTTCAGGGTGAGATGGAAGTGTACCGCGTCGTCCTCGTTCAGGTAGTACGGAGTCAAGTCGGTGCCGCCTCCGAACCACCACTGAACTCCTGGAAAATTACTTTTCTTTAAATAATAAATAATATTAATACGTGAAGCAAAAAGTTTAGGGACGATTTTTACGACAATTACACGAACGGAGGAGTATGACATTTGGCACAGTTAAAGTTTATACGGAGAAGAAGTTCCGAGAGGACGCTATTTTATATAAAAATACATTAGAAATATAGTAAATTAGTGAAAGAAACCATTACGCATAGAACCATGCCTTTGGCGCACATACGTACGAGTATATAAGTATAAACCTGTTATATACAGAACGTCATTTTAATATTGAATCGAGAGTGACATGAGCATCGGAAATGAAATTAATGTCATTTTGTGTAGTCAAAAAATATTTTTAATAATTCTGTAGGTATAAAAAGTATAAAAGATATTTTACAACTGATAATTCTATGATATACGGTCGATTTCTGTCAACCGCTAGGCGATCTCTAGTATGTGTAAGTACATCTTAATTTACTAGGATAATTGACAGATTACAACGAGATGCAGAGCGAAAGATGTAGACATAAAAAATCATAAAATATACCTAGGTTATGTACACGGTTGCAATCTTATTCACAGTATTTACAGGTACACTTAGTCTTTCTACAACTGGGGAGGCCCTAAAGTATTCTTCATGAAGCTGAAGACTTATGTTTGAATGTTCTATCAAAATCCTTATGGGCTTCGAAGGCGTTTTATGACTGCTATGTAACGATCAACATGCCTTACGAACCGGAAGCAAAACAAACAATAGAACTAGTGAAGATATCCCATTCCATTTGTGAACCATCGGGAAAAATGTTGAAAATACTATCCACAATACCCATGACATTATGTTCTTTCGTGTGTTATTTAGTTCTCCTAAATTATATCAAGGTAAAACCTGGGACCATCCTGAAAATTGTGAAAACGGTTTTATGCAGAGGTTGGTATCCCATTCACAAATTTTTTGTGTACCATTTGTTTTTCATTTAATTTAGTGTATGTTGTTTTTATTTTCCTTTTTATGTTTAAATTAGTGTTGTGTATTATGCTGATCTGTGCTGTACATGTTCGTGAATAAATGATATTTTAATTCATTCACCATTCTTATCTGTGACCTCGAAGTATCGGTAGTTGAAGTGGATGGTGGGCACCATTGGGTTTCGGGGATGGATGACGGCGCTCACGCCAGCAGCGAAGAATGGTAGTTCCTTATTCTCCAAGTTTTTACCTCTGTTGGATAGTATTATATTATTGGAGGTTATGCTGACGTTATAATTTGGTGGATTACTTTAGTGGCAACCCGAGTTTATAAAAGAAAAAGTTGAAATTAAAGACATTAAAGTTGATCATGTCTTTGGACAACATAACACATAAAAAATTTGTATTGATCATACTGCAACAAGTTTTTTTTTTAATTTTCAACCTACAGTTAAATTATTTACGAGTTATATTTTTTTAATAATGAATCTATGTTATTTAATACAGCTTATAGACTGTTTCAATTACTCTAAAAAGATGATACCTGCTCTTCATCTGCTGCACTGCAGCGGGCGGCAAGGTGCCCGACACCACGGATATATTTACACCGGCCTTCTCAAATACGCGTCCATCCTGAAGCACGCAAGTTATCCCGCCTCCCCCCTCTGAGCGGGTCCAGCGATCCACTTGAAACTTTGACTCCTATAAAGACTACATTATTAGTTCACTTCAAACAAAAGCAATGTAATGTATATAAGTATAAGTTTGCATTAATAAATAATATAAATAAAATAAATATAAATGTGAAATAATTTGTAAGGAGCATAGATTGTAGCTAGCATAAACAAAGTTTATTAATGTTTGATTCCCTGCATTTGTGATCTATTTTTCTTATGTTATGTCTAATAGATGGCTTAAAATAACTTGAGGACGGATCTGGAAAACCTCTTCTGCTGAATTATGTTTACATAAAAACAGAAAATACAAAATTGTTTAGTATTTTTTTAAGAACCCAGCATATAAAGAACTGTAAGAAATGACATAGCTTAAAGCTAATATTTCTAAATTTCCATTCAAAATATAATAATAACTAATTTCAAAATTGCATAGTACGAGAAACTTTAGAGAAGATAATATTTATATTGGTTTTACTTTTTACTACTTAATCCTAGTATCAATGTAAACATCATATCGTTTATTTTGTATAACTATGCATATTATTTTAGACATATCATCACATCCTATCTGTCAAAAAGAATTAACAAATTACAAGCAGTTACAGTTGATGGTTGGTTCATTTAGGCGACAGTTTAAAAAAATCAAGGATTTAAGCATCTATGTTTAAAAATAGCTTCGTAATCAGAATGGTCATGCATACCGAGGATGGCAAAAATATATCGTTGTTAAAATCATATTCATCAACTGTTTTGTCATCTTCCCAGGCCTACAACACAACAAAATTACAAAGTAATTTTACATTAATACAAAAAATATAGATACTCCTAGTTATAACTCAGCAATTATATTATAAAGTAATATGCATATCTCCTAATCAGAAAGTAATCTCCTACTTTGCTTTTTTTTTAAACGTAACTAATTAAAAAATTGTTTTGTTTTCAAAACACTATGATTCATTGCGATATATGTAGCTATAAATAAACCAATTACATGAATAATTAAGACTTTGTTTATAAACCAAAATAAAGCCAAACCTCATCCTCTTCTTTCTCTAGAGCTCGGCAGAACTCAGCCTGAATCCTCATAATAAGCAGTTCCATTTGTGTTTTCATATCTTCTGGTGTCTTCTCCATTTGTGCGATAGGGGTAATTGGTTCTGCCATGTAGTTCTTTAGTTGAATGATCTCTTTCGTCTCTGCTTTGTTCTGCTTGTGCTGGCTGTACGCTATGTATCCTGCTCCGATTACTGCTGCACAGTAGAACCTGTGACCAAGATTATTATTACTATACAGAACAGGTATTATTCTTAAAGAGTTGGTTGCAGATGTATTTTTAATTTTTATCTATTGAGATTTCACACTAAACATAACAGATAATTCCACATCTCAGAATATTGTTTCATACTAGAGTACGAAGTATGTAGACAACTTGGTTTATATCAATGACTAATATTATTACTTCAAAACACTTGAAACTATAGAAATTGTGTCGATGCATTATCTCTAAACTGATAAATAGTCATCGTCAGTTTCCAACTAACTAAAAATCTTTTTTTTTCCCAGAGGACGTAATGAAGTGCAACACGTTAATTGTAGAGATGTAAAGATATAACTCTCTAAACACAATTATCACATGATAGAAAAACATTAGCTGTAATACAGATCTCAGGAATATTTACGGCTTTACGTGAGTTTGTCAATAAAGCGATATGAAGCTATATTTTTTATAACAGATTTCTACTCACTTGAGGGGCCGATCTCTAATTTTTTTGTAACTTCCCACATAACTTAAAGTTTTTAAATTCCTCACTGCCACCTTGAAAGACATTACTGTTGAGATATTAAAGGAAACTGATTTATACTTTTGCGGTAATAAAACAAGTTACGAGCCGCTCGCTCAAGTTGAGGTTGAAGTAAGATTGACGTTTTATGTGACAGTTTGTATGCAATGACAGTTCTAGTGATTGTGGAGGTCACGTCAATGTTGTTGTGACGACGCGCCCTCTAGCGGTCGCGGCCGGAAGTGCCTATCAGCTGTTGTGAAATTTTCCTCCGCAAGGCGCTTCGAGTGTAATCGAGGCTACATGCGCAATATCCGTTTATCTCTTTTCATAGCACGTGCGGTGGGATCGATCGCGCGTGTCGCGCTCTTTCCGACCGACGAGCTAGCAGTATGTGGCAG
>DWNJ01001896.1:0-11261 GCA_018250275.1 Udranomia eurus
GCAATCACTTACAGAATAAATTTATGTATAGATGATTAACTCGATACCGATGATACGTACTCCACTATCGTTACACTGAGAGTACTCGTATACGAAAGTATTTAAAAGTCCCCCGTGTTCAACTTAGTCGACCTTTTTTTTCGCCGTCGTTTAAAAAGCAATTAATTTAGAAACCGATTGATTAGTATTGAGAGTACGTAGAAACCAAACTCGAGTTAGACGGAATCCAACTCGAGTTGACTTGATTTAAGCGTAAATCGATTTAACTTGATTTAATAACTTGAGTCGACCCATCTCTAGAACATTCCGTTGATCGACTCCGGGGGCACCACCGCCACATCTTTCTCTACCTTAGACCAAGACTTTATAGCAGCAGTGTCCGTACCGTTGTGTTCTGGTTTGAAGGGTCTGGTAAGGGACACTTAGCCGAGGCGTAATCAAGGCAGCAATGCATTAGTCCATCTAAAAAATAACTTCGATCCTGGCTTGGGTACAGATTCTATGGGCGTCAATGTCCACTTACCATGATTGCATGCTCGTTTGCTAGCTCCTAATCTACACTATCCTGAATCAACATTTGAAGCCACACACTGACCGTGACTTCATACGAACTATGCTAACGCAGGTTGTTTTTTGCGCGCTTTACTCGTGCACGTTCCACGTCATAGACGTAATGATGAGAGGATCAACAATGTATTATTAAAAATTGACGCAACGCATCCAATGTATTTTGCGTCGCAGTGTGGTCCAAGATGCAACAATGTTGTATGAACCGTACGTGTGTAGCGTACGTTCAATATCAAAGAATCAACCGTTTTTATTAATTGTAAATCGTAAGGTTTACAAATACACTTAATGAACGTCATATACATTTTCATTAGTCAGTGTCATCGGCGTGCTGCGTCTTTAGATTCTCACTCTTTTAAAATACGACGTAGTAAATTAATAGCGAATATGATCCTTGGTTGAAAAAGGTTGGGGGCCGCTGGCCATGCGGAGTAATGACTAAATTAGTCGTTGACTCAGATTCTTTTCGGGTCACCCGAGTCGTTAGTCAGACTGCGGCACGGTTGAACCAATTACGGAACTATGTGAACTAATATGATTTAAAATGCAGTGATATCATCCGTAACCCTAACGAGGCGGGTCGGTTTAATTCAATGTATTTATGCAAGTGGATAAGTGATAGGGATGTACTATATAGGTACATATTTTTATGTATATAGTTTTAAAATTCGTACCTTCAAATGAAAATAAATTAATCGTAAAAACACTTTTAAACCAAGCTTTTATTTAATTGCCCTAAAAAGAACAACATTCCATTAAATCGATTCAAACCAATCATCCTAAATATTTAAAATTCAGTTCCAAGTTCCACTCGGACAAACATCGGTGGATACATACTATGTTATATAGAAGATTGTAAAACAAACTTGTAAAAAATCAAGGGTATATGGTGTGTACCGCACACCAGCGGGATCGGTCGCCCGTATATAAACGATTTAGGCACAATTCAGCAATGTCCGCCCGCTATGAGTGCTAACAAATTAAGTGACTTACCAAACTTACAGATCGATACACTTGGAGCGAGTCACATGTCTAGTCGGTATATGTCCTACTTAAATTATAACAACAAAAGGGGAAATTCTATAAGGGTACTTACCACCAGGGGAGGCACCTGTGGTGGTAAGTAGCGCGGTCAGGGCTCTGCACACCCTCCAGGGCCAGTACCGCGTGGGCAGCTACCACGACACCGAACAAAATCTCGGGTACACTATCACAAACTAATCCACTAAGCACGTAACCGACCTTCCCGTGAAGGCACGCACTCGTATCCCGATGAATGACACCGTTTTACTTCCAAATCCGCGATATTAATGCGAGCATCGAGGCGGCCGCTCAGCCATTTTCTAACATCTCACTCTTGCGGGTAGTCATACCCGCACCACAATATTAAATACCATCGCATAACTGAACGCCTTATTTAATACACAGGCAATAATCGGTATCTGTACCGAACATGGTGCATGGCAGTACCTAGACTGCTGTTGTCCTGTATACTCTGGTTTTAAACGTCAATACTGTGGGAGCCGTCGAGATTAGAAAGCACTTATCTCAACTTCAGAATATAGTTCTAACTAGCTGATCCTGCGCACTTCGCACCCCCTCCCCGTCCCGTCCCACAACATTTTTATTTATGAAACAAACACTAAATGTTAAGTGAAGCATACAACAATTTTTTTTTAAGCATACAACAATACATCAGTGAAACAGCGTTCAAATCGGATCTGCCGTTTCTGAGATTAGCGTGCATAAACGCACAGACAAATAGACAAAAATTCTAAAAATATTTTTTTTTATATTCTTTAATTAACACTTCTAAAAATTATTTTCTCTTATATATCTTCCATGTATAGACATCAATCATCTACATATAAATTGTATGTATAGATATAGATTTATACTAGGTCGACATTTCGGTATCGGCGTGTCGACCACGAAATATCAAGGCGATCAAGGTTGCCCAATCCTTGGCTTGATGACCTTTCGTAGGACGTCATAAAGGCTTCCGTGGTTTAAAGGGCACACGCCTACGGGTTCCTACGTTTTCAGTGTCGGATTCAAGAATCAAGTGGCAGAATATGAAATGCGGATTGCATTTAGCAGCAGTGGTTATGTTCTCAAGTTATTCACAGACTCGAGATTCCATGTACCGACACGAATAAGATCCTCGGTCAAGTAGATTGAAGGTTAACGGCTTAGGCGGTTCATTACGAATTTCAATGCCTGTCAATTAACACTATATGTCCCGTGCGTGTGATTTTGGTTATTATCCAATTGTCAGGCTTATGTTATTCACTATTGTCATGCATTCGTTAATCAACAACTTGATTGTGGAGATTGTGTACCAAGGATTTGGAAGTGTGTATTGCTGCATTTTTGAATATAAATATCTTTATCAGTGTATTCCAGTCGCTATACTTTGTTTTGACGCCTTGAACAAACGATGAAAAGGTTTTTAAGCTCGGACTGGTTGGTCTCTAAGTAATATTTTCACCAATGAGTAGTGGTAAGAGTATGCCACTGCTGATTAAAAGAGAACGAACGAAACCTCTTTGATTCACTAAGAGACCGCATGACGTGTTCACGTATAATTGCGGGAACACGATTTCTATTAAAATGATTAAATAAATAAATAATATTATTTATTTTTTATTTGTTTATTTATTTATTTGCTGTGCAACAGGGTAACGCTACCAGTGTCTTGGACACAATGCATCACACAAATATTTTAGATGGAGTATTCCTTTTACAATTATATATTATGTATTTATACATTTTTTCTAATTTATTATAATGTTCCTTATTGGACTGTGAAATTTTGTAGTATGAAATTATTGTATTATATTTTTAGTAAATAAATAAAATAAAAGTTTCGCCTGAAAGTAGTTTACGTCAGAAAGTTTCGTCAAAATTGGATCAGCCTTTACAATGATAATTTAAGAACGATTTCGGGAAAGAGAAAATTGAAAATCACCGACGGAAAATATTATATCATACATTTTACACGAGACAAAGTCGGTTCGACCTACGACCTTCGCATACGAAAACACGCACATAGGTATACTCGTATATTTACATAACTAAAATGTTACCCAAACACAATTAGGTAATGTACCTCCCTATGCGTCACGACAAGATTTAATGGCATGGTAAACAATTTGGACATTGTTATTTTAACCTGTCTGGCTTCTCACCTGTTTATTATTGGGGAGTTCGGTGGACTCTGAAAATCATTAATTATTATATGCATAATTATTATGCCAACATATTTTTTATATAACAATGGTGTAGAAATGTAGTCCACTTATACTGCTGTACCTGTACTGCTGTTATCTAAATATATAAAACGCAAAGGTGACTGTCTGGCTGACTGATTGATCTATGCACAGCCCAAACTACTGGACCGATCGGGCTGAAATTTGGCGTGCCGTGGATAGCCACTATGATGTAGGCATGCGCTAAGAAAGGATTTTTCAAATTTCCACCCATAAGGGGTGTAAATAGGGGTTGACAGGTTAGTTGTTTTTGTTCTGTTCTAAGCCAGATTGTAATAATAATAAGGCAGAAATGGGAGTAGCGGTGGTGCGAACCCAAATGTTCTATCACCTGTGATGGTCACTTCTTCGATTGTATTCGCATGTCATATTTCATACTAATTTCTTAACCTCTTCCAGTATCTCAACGAAGTCGGCCACAAGGTGTGTGTGACGCAGCCGCGTGCGGCTGCCGCGGCGTCGCTCGCGAGCCGCGCGGCTTCCGAGCGCGGCGAGCGGCTTGGTGAAAGTGTCGGGTACTCCGCTGCCGGCTCGAACGTTCGCAGCGTTGACTGTGGACTTGTGGTGGGTGTGCTTGGTAATTAGTTTTCTTTTACATCGATGGCTAACGAAGAGGCTTGCGGGCCACCTGATGGTAAGTGGTCACCGCCGCCCATCGACAACATAGAAGGAGTCGCCAAGGCCTCGTCGGCGTTTAAAGAGAGCTTTGTTCGCGCCTTTGAAGAGCTCCATGTTGAAGCGCTCAGGAACTAACAGTAGGTATAATTTCGAGATAATCTCCTTGGCTAAACGAGGAAGTGGTGTCTAGCAGGTTTTCCTCGCGTAAAAGAAAGAGGTTAATTTAGCATAAAGCTATTTCTGGAGACAGCTAATTTTAAAGTTGTCATTACCTAACAAGTATAGAATTTTTGTATTAAAAATGAATATTTATACGATTGCACAGAACCAAGCCAAGCCACAAAAAAACTTGAGCAACGTCGGATCGGGTTCTAAAATCTCGTAAAATCTATTAATCCGTGACTGGTTATAGTGGTAAAGGAGACAAAAAGGAACTATACCATTCAAATAGAAGGAGATATAACGATATCGCGCTTGACACTAAGAGCGAGATAGACACAATGTAAAGCCTTTAAGTTTTTTACAAGTTTCACGACTAGGGCTGCCAATACGGATGTACGGGATACTAGAGGTATGCGGGGGAGGAAAGACGATGGACCAAGGCCTCGGCCAAGGTCGGGGTTTGCCCTCCGGCCTTCCCAGTCAATAGTCTTCTGTTCCGGCTTTAGCCCTTCCTAGGCTTGCCACAAAAAGCCGGTGGAGCTGTAAAAGCCAATAGCAACATTTTCGAAAAAACAGCTATATGAATATATATAAACTTTTTCTTATAAATTTGGCACATTTAACTTGCTAAATTACAAGACATTTTTAAGGAGATCTCGGTGCATTTGATATCTTTTCTTATACTGATACTTAATTTGAATGAGGTTTTTTTCTAACCTGGGACAGATTTAGTTTCAAGAGGACCAATAAGCTTTCCACAAACCCCCATCACTGTAGCTTATTTATGCCGTGGAAACTTGATAAATGTGTTAAAGGTGTTCGTAATAACATTTCGTTCGTAATAACATGCTATCTCAATGTTAGAAAACAAATAAACTTCCACTCTCACGCAATATAGCTGGCAACCCTATTCCCGATCCAATGTTAATGCCTCAGAGACGACAATAGATATTGTTTAAAAAATGCCGGTCAAGAACGAATAGTGAATGAGGAATTGTTTGTGAGACTTTTTGTGTCCATTGACTGATAAGGTTACTTTTTGTCGGATGTCAAGTTGGACAAAATATGATCGTGGTTATGATTATTCAAAGGTCATCATTGTAACAATCATGTAGTATTGAGATTAGGTGTTTATCCTTCGGCGCATCTTGTACCGCCTCAGAATTAATTCACTGAGCCATTCCTTGTCCCGCTTCCGATCTCCGTCCCTGTTCCTGTCCTCGTTCCCTTCCCCATTCCGGGTCATGACCCTGTCCCCATTTCCGTCTCCGTCTTTGTCCCCGTCCCCGTCTCCGTCTTTGCCCTCGTCCTCGTCTCCCTCTTTGCCCCCGTCCCTGTCCCTAGTTTTGACCCACTTGACACTTCCTTTTCACTTTTTTTTCGTGAACTCTTAAGATATTTTATTCTGCTATTCGGGGCTGAGACGAAAAACCAAATCTCTTTAAAATCGATATAGCCGTTCTTGTAAATGCTGTTACTAATGCGTTTTACGACTTTTTTTATATATGCACCGGCAGACCCGGCGAACGTCGTTCCGCTTAACATTCAATGAATATTTTTGGTGGTGTATAATTTTAAATCTATTATACCTTATAAAGTATTTATTTGAGTCATATAGTGTGAAGGACAAATTAGATCTATATTAAAAGACGAAGTGAACGAACACATTTATTTAGATACATGGTATAGATTAAAGTCTAGTCTCCAAGTAGTCCAAGCAGTTCTCAATACACCTTTATGACGCAATATTTACATAGCAATTTAATTTCAATAGGCATTGAGTTACGTGGTTGTGTAGGTATTAAAAATTTCTTCCATCTCCGTGTGGGACTTATCGGTGACCTAATTAACGTGTCAGCGGGAATCTGGAGCGCAGGAAACGGCGTACATTAGATTATGAAACGCTTATGCTACAAGAAACCTATGTGCCAGGTCGAAATAATAAAATTTTAACCAACATGTGGCCGCAACGAGTGTTGCCAACTTTTCTTAGAAGAAATCGAGAATATCTGATTTCAAACGAGGTAATTAACGAGTACTTATAAAAAAGTTTTTTTTAAAAACGTATTTTTGGTACTTTTTTGCGATTTGCGAACGCATCATATAAGCGTTTTTATCTAAATCATCATCCATCTTGACTGGCACAAGTATAGTGAACATTGTGTGAAAAATTTGCGCCCTCCATTAGTGTTATAGATTATATAGTACGTCTGCATGATATGGAGTACAATACTCTATTTTAGAGTACGGTTGGCAACCCTAGCCGTAACCCTTTTTAAGGGGGAAAAATTGCAACCTATACGCCATGTTTATATAATACAATTTTTAAAAATAAAACAATTTCTAAATAATACATTACCGTGTATGACATAAAAATGCAACAGACAAAAAAACAAGTCCTGCTGAGTTTCTTACCGAAAATTCTAAAGGCCATTGTTTGGGTTCTTGTCTTTAATAACGACCCCTAAAATGGTTTTCTCTTAGGTATCTTCCATGAACAGACAGCAATCAATTACAGATTTATTATATGTATATAGATAGATATTATTAAAAATAACTTTAAATGCAACGTAAACCTCCTTTCAACCTCCTCTTCATTCACTCTATCCAATATGTTTCTGAGAATCGCATTAAAATCAGATGCGTAATTTAAAAGATCTAAAAGTTCAGACACAGCGAGCCGACTTTATTTTATACTACATACAAAAGAATAAAAGTAAATCGTAAAATATATTTTTTACAAACAAGACTTTTTTTTATAAAAAAATAACTAGTTTTTTTATATATTTGTAGCGTTATTGAACGATCCCTTCTTTCCAGTTCATGACCGAAGGCGTCCTTCTTCGGGAGATGTTCGCGTCACCACTCCTCATGCAATACTCTTGTGTTATGTTGGACGAGGTGAGTGTTCCCACTGTTTGTTATTTTAAAGACCAGTGTACCATAGACCAGTGACTAACAGATAGTAGTAATAGTATATGCAGTCTTGAAGATGGTAGAACGTTGTGGTTCACTCCGAAGGCACCACCACCATCTATATCTGACTTATGGCTGCTACCCTCTTCATATCCCACTGCTGGGCACAGGTGGTTTCCAACAACTGGGGAAGGCCTGGAGTATACTCCGCCATGCTACTCCAATGCGTGTTGGCGTAAAAACTGGTGGTGGTGATGGTTAGTGGCCCAAATGGACTCCGACGAGGTTTAACGAGTGCTGTCTGTCGATATTAACCAGGACCGACTATTTAACGTGCCCTCCGAAGCATTGAAACGTTCATGAAAATATCACTATCGGTCAGACCCATCCAGCTACTGACCGTGCCCGACGTTGCTTAACTTGCGCCATCTCATGCGATCTACACGAGCAAGGGGTTATGCGCGTTTCGTCTTATAATAACAAAGTTCTGATGCTCTGTTCTGGTTTGAAGGATGTGATAAGGGAAACAGTTAACAGATACGATCCAACTTAGTCCGCAGGGGTAGCAACGTTTTTGTGGTCGACCTAAAACAGTTATTCGATTCTGTCTAGTGTTGATTAAAAATGTCCGTGGGCGGTAATATTGCAAAAGTTCAGCAATGAAAAATACATGTGACCCGAAAGTATACCTACATATTTACATAATATATTTTGTATAAAAACAAAAAAAACGCGGAAAAAGAAGAACGAAAATGGCAATTCAGTTTCAAGCTGTCGTTCAGAAATTAATGTATTTAATCTTGTATTTCAATGAGTTTTTTGCGCTTAATTTATTTTTATGGAATCCTTCCAGTCAATTACAAAACAGTAACCTAAAACAACTCTAAACAAATATTAAGATTAGAAACATTTTGTCCACGTGTTAATCTATTCTTTTGTCACGAAAAACGTATAAAAACATGTCGCGTAGCATAATACCTAAAGTTATAAATAAACTAGTGGGCGTCCATACACGAGAATAGGTACGAGGTAATTGCAGTACTGACTCACTAACACACGTGTGGACAAATTGTGTTATACCTATTCGATTAATTAAAAAAACATTGAATAAAAATATATCTGGGTCTTGTGTTGTCAAAAAAGTGCGGAAATTCAATAATTCAATTGCATATTTTTGGGAAAAGGAAACCGATTTCTAACAGTTCGATTCATCCAATTCCTTTAAAATAACATTGAGTAGATGATGTCTTTAGTTCTTGAGTTGTCAGCGTGGAACCCACATTCTATTTGCATAATTTTAGGTAAAAGAAAACAAACTTTAAATAAACTTGTGTGTTAAAAATTTTAAATGGATTGATCCAATGTCTACGCAGGAAGGAACATAATAAAATTGTAAAGGTGTAAAAAATTAAAAAAAAAAACTCATTTCTAATACATTTTGTACTGAATAAAGATATGCAAAAATTGTATCATATATAATATTGTAATATTTTTGAAATTTTTCGCGATCTTCACGGAATAGCGCCTGATATGAATATTATTGGACGTAAATCAAATTGTTGGCAAAAAAATAGTTGGAAAGTCCAAAATTGCACACCTCATAACACTCATTCATCACAGAAAAGGATAAAAATATTCTATTGATTTGGAACGAAGTTTCTTATCGCGCGGTACACCATATTAAAACTACGTTTCGCTTTTTTTTCTTAGCCGCCAAAACGAAATTAACACATGATCAATTTAATAAATTTATTTTGCATCTCATAATTTATGAACAGATTTTTTGCGGAAATGCGGAAATCATTTTATAAACATTTATTTAATTTTTCAAAATCTACATTTCAAATGTAACAACTTAATCTGATAACTATACTACTGATAAGATAACAACAGTAGCTTTTTTAATGTTCTAATCTCATGACAATTGCAAGCAACTAACAATTTAAAAATCAGTCGACCGTAAAGCCCTGCCTTTTCGAGGCGTGCAATATCTGTTTCCTGACATTGATTTCTAGCGCCATCTATTCGATAATGTACAATAAGTAATTTACTCGTAGTGCGCTAGATGGCATTGCACTACTTTAAAATACACCGTTGAGAGTTGTAAAAGTACGACTTATTGTTATTTAGTAAATACTAAATCGATAGATAGTATTGTGTTATTTCTGTGTAGCGTGATTAACGTAGATGCGTTTTCTAATATGTATAACTCAAACAATTGAAATTTCTGGTATGGTCGAGATAAGGGAGAGAAACTTATCGAGACGTTCCAATTTAATCCTCAGCGACGCATTTGTTTTCGACCTCGGACAGAACTTTATTCCTATCTTGGGTTGATTTTAGATGTTCATGTGCGGCAGTGACCACTTACCTGTTGTTCATACTTGCATGCTTGTTCGCTACTTATCCCTATTAGTATATTATAAATGTGTATATAGGTTTGTTTGTTATGCTTTCACGCCAAAACTATTCAACCGATTATCATGAAACTTTGTCTACATATTCTTAGAGGTATTAAAAAGGAAATAGGAATTATTTGTACATGCTAAAAATTGTCAGAAAAAAAATTAATTACAGTGGCAGCGCAAGTAAATATAGGAGAAATCAAAATCAATATCCACTTTTGAACGAAATGATAGAAAAATAATTATATAACCTATGAGCCTTTTATGAAGTTTAAAATCTTTTTTTTCATTTATTCTTCATTCGGGACGGGGGGACGAGACGGGACTGCTAATTCTGAGGGGATACGAAGTGCGCCGGGTCAGCTAATATATCCTAAAACGATCAAAGATCTTGTTACACACTATATTAGCGGTTTTGTTAATTGCATAAATGTGGATTGGATCGAATAACTATCTCAATATCATAAAAAATATGCTAAACGTTATTACCTTGGTTAACTTCACGGTAAAAAGGTGGATTGGTATCAAATTACTCATAATAACATTGTATTGGTGTCGGTGGATACATAATTAGATGCATCCTCTTATAAAACAATCAGCATTAATGGTGCAAACATTCACACGCACTCACATACACAAGCAAACACCCATACACACGAATCGAAATGCGCATATCTATGTTATATATACAAAATACACTGGTGGACCAAAAAATAGACCTCGAATTTAAAGTATACATTTTCAGTAAAAAACAACGAACAATTAATAAAATATCTATTAGTGAGTATCGTTTGAACTCACGTTTTTTTCCTCTAACAAAATATTGCTTCATTAGGGAATTAAGTAGAAGATTGCATAATTACAGTAAAGAATCGTCAAACAATTATTACTTTAAAGAAAAATGTCCTTAAAAGTAATTCTTTTCAAAATGCCACGAACAATATTGTTGGCACAATCTCCTTGCCCGTTAGTATATTTTTCTTTCAATTTCTGAAGTACGTTTTGTAGATAATCTTAATAAGTATTGCAAATTGTATACTATGTAGGATCATGTAATTATTCCGGCATAATTATCTAAGACCTTCATACTTAAATTATAGTGTCAGACAATGCTGTTATTTATTATTGAAAAATCTTATGTTATATATGACTAGCTGGCCCGGCGAACTTCCTACCGCCTCCCCGTCCCCGTCCCCGTCCCTGTCCAACTGCTTTTTTAGGGTTCCGTACCCAAAGGGTAAAATGGGACCCTATTACTAAGACTCCGCTGTCTGTCTGTCCGTCTGTCTCCAGGCTGTATCTCATAAACCGTGATAGCTAG
>DWNJ01001897.1:0-11261 GCA_018250275.1 Udranomia eurus
TGACCATTCGTTCGCTAGGGAGTGCTTGTATTATCAGTATAAGCATTACGTGTGCCGTGGGAAGCAATCGGCATACACATCGTAGGTAACTGACATCCGCAATTCAAACTCTATCTTTGATGACTCGTATTTGTCTACAATTCTACGTACGTGGCAAATCTTTTATTATTGTCTGGCAACGCCCACGCAACACCCGAATTAGTTTTAAAGTTGTTAGTGAAAGCTTCCATAGAGTTCTATATTTTTTTCTTCTTAATTTCTTATGAATACTTGTACAAAAAGGTGATACGGTAGATATAGGTAATATTCTTTTTAATCATATTTTAATGATTACTTGTTTAGTTAATAGAAATTAACCGTTTTATAACGTAATTATAGTGATCTATGAAATATTTGTGGTTGGAATTTTAGGTAAGATCCTATGAACTTTATAAAAAAAAATCTTCGAGCTGATGGTAAAGGAAAACTTCGTAAAATCTATCTTCATTCAACATTCTCAAAGCCGTACGAGGATCCGCAAGCTCTCACAAGTTATCCCCAGTTAATAATACGAAACACAACGATTCTCATAGGCAATAATGTATTTATAAGAGCTAATCAACAATGTATGGCGAAGAGTTTAACACCAGATGTTGTAATCATCGACTCGCATGTTTAAAAATAGTGCCATTAATTATTAAGATGAACTCCGTTCGTTATGGTTTCTGTGTCAATTTGAACCTTATATATTGTTTATTGAGTTAGAGGATAAATGGTATTTAGTTTAGTCGAATAAGCCAAGTTCGAGCAGCATTAACGATATACTATATAGGTATATTTTTAATATCATTATAGGCTCACGATTGACTCTCAATAACATATTTGTTTTGCAAAAAAGTTATTTCTTCACTATGCCAAAACTATTGTACTTAAATATCAATTAAAAAAAAAACAATTTTTATAAGTTTAAAAAAAATGCTTCATTCATTCAGTCATGTTTTTTTATGACTGGGAGGTAGCCAACGAGCATGCAGTCCACCTGATGGTAAGTGGTCTCTACCGCCCCTGGATATCAGTAATCTACCCAATACAGGGTCGAAGTTCATTCTTAGGTCGACCACAAATGCGTTGCTACCCTTGAGGACTTAGCTGGAACGCCTCGGTTAAGTATGTCTTCCTGACCATACCTTTCAAACCGAAACACAACAGCGAGAACACTGCTGTTATAAGACAGAAATAGGTGTGGCGGTGGTGCCTCTGGAGTCTAACCGTAAAAGGTTCTACCACCTTCAAAATGTGGAAAAATGTAGAATTATATAACATAAGTATATATAATCTAGAGTTGAAGAGAACTAAACTTCGAGTGTGTAAAGTTTTGAAAAAAAATACAAATAAGTCTGAGCTTATTTTTGTAAGTGTTATAAATTTAAGACTGGGGTGACTATGGACCAACATCCAACTATAGATCATGATAAGGTCGAAGATAATGTGGTGTGTGTGCAGAAAAGTTCCGATAATTGAAACAATACACTTAACGATTTGTTAGACGTTACCCGTGGGAGCGTCCGGTGCGAGACGTAATTTTGATAAGTCGTGACGTCATTACTTGTGATATACAGCATGTAGAGAAATAGGACAAAGTTGAGTTACATCTTCAAGGAAACAAAAATTAAACTCAATTATTTTATCTTTACTATCAATGACAGTAAGATTTATCAGATAATGCTAGTTGAAGGTCTATCAAATTTATTAATGAATTCCAATGTTTATTTATCAGAATTTAAAGAAATCCAAAATATACTCATCTAAGCGCGTCATAAATTTAGAAACTCATTAAGGCTTCCGCAATAATTAATTAACTGTATCCTCTTACCACATACCGATATAGTAATTACCATACCAATTCAAATATCAAACAGAAATTATTGACATTCTTTACATAATAAATATAACTTATATACTAATGTCAATGCACGCATTACCATAAATATGATATATTTTTTCTAAACGATATTAGTATACATTTTTTTGTATATTTTATTTTATCGGTCCCTAATTTAAAACAGGGCAATTAAGATATAACATAGATACTAAATTATAATGGAGGCCAAATAGACACATTATTACTACCTATAACAAATTGATCCCACTTTCATATGCGCGTTTGATTACTAAACATTATGTAAATTAATAACAAATAACAGCATAAGCGTCGTTGATAGAATATACAGTAGATATAGAAATAGATTCCTAATTCCCAATAGTAGTAAAGCTATATTTATTATCTTTAACACAAGTAAATCACTATTCTCTCTCTAGAGAACGCTTACCTAAGAATACGCTTATCTAGTAAGAATGCTTACTTATAAAAAAATTTGAAGCTATATTTTTTTTTACATAGATCTTTTACGGCTTTTTAAATTCATATATCTATTTGACATTTATCATTTCGAGAACAACCTGTATATGTCGAGGACAAGATCTGCGCTTGTTTACACTAACGTTATCAGGTAAAATGAAACTCACCTCCGCTGTATCAATGATTGTATTACTATGCTATAGTTGTCACGACGTACCGCGAATCGACACTGGTTATTATGGGAACATGAGTTAAAAGGTTCATTGGTTTTTAATAGTACACCTACTAAAGGAGAAGTAGGTCCAAGTTAAAGCACTGGAACCTAAATAATTGACATTCCAATCTTCAACATTTTTCAGGTGTTAGAACAAAGACATTATAAGAGATGACCGATTGTCTGTTACTCTTTCCCGATATATTTTCCCCTTGAACCACGTTTCGGCCGCATGCCCTCTGCTCGCAAATCGGCGGCAAACGTCTGTTCAGTGTACAATCGGCTAGCGAACGGGAAACCTTACAGAGAGTTGCGAAAAAAAAGCTAAATAATGCCTATTTAATTCGCTTGGAAACATTCGCTTAAAGCACAAAAAGTAATTTTCATAGATCGACTATTACTAAAATTTACAATGGTAATGTATGGAATATTTAGGCGTTTAGACTTGAAATATATAGGCATAGAAGTCCAAGGCCGTGTTTATATATTTGTATTCGTTCCCAAGGCTCTATATGGCAACTATACCATTAATTGATACATCACTCCGTAGCTATTGTTTGCTTGCAATATTATGATACTCTACACCGGAGTGGTGCAAATTACGAGCGGAGCGTATTAATTTTTACTGCTATATTTAATATCTAGTGCAGTACAAGTAAGTATGGTAAAAAGTATGATAGCATGATTTATATATTTAAACCGAATTTGGGGATACTAACGCCTTTTAAAATATGCATCTTCTATAATGATATCTATTTATTACACCTTTTTAAAATTGTTAGATCTTTAGAAAAATCGACATCTTTTAACCAATCGAATTGAAACGTTGAACGAATTCAAACTGATTTATTTGTCACTGTTTTATCAGAGGAAGGAAGAACGATGACTGTTACCAAAATCATTTTCTATGTACGCGAAACTCGACAGAAATCTCGAGTCTCCTCCACCTTGTACCACACGCCCAAGCTCTGCTAAACTTTATCAGTCAAACAACTTTCGACTCAAACACCTACCTCTAGAATCCACTTCCCCTCGCACGAACCGTGAGAAAATATGCCCGCGTCTCAATAACATTGATAAGGAACGGTCGAACAGTGTAATATGAGATTCTAGTTTTTTGTAAACTTTTCCTAGAAATCGTAGCTCGTTCGATCTAAATACTTGCTAATAACGCATCTTTTTTATATTGTGCAACGGAAAAAACAAACGTTTCGCACTGGAACATTCTTGAACGATGACCGCGTAGTACCTATGGTCGAGACTTGGCAGTTGATACTTCGATAGACTTTAATATAATTTAAAAAATCGTGTTGTTTTAGAGATGGTGGGAGCTTCGTCAGGATGATCAGTTTGAGACTATAGATATAGACAGCTTTCATCTTAAAGCTAACTATTATTTTATAAGAACATGCGAAATACCAACTGATTTGAGTTGAGATCAGCCAATCGACATCCATTCACCTTAGTAATTAAGTAATGCAATGCTTCGATTCTCATACGAGATCTGACTTCGAATTTAGATTTTGCCGGAATGTAAACAGTACCAATACTGCCCGCGAAAAATAACAACCTTCCAAATCAAATCACCAAAAGCGCGCATGCAAACGAATTGTGAAACTTTTAACTAATGTACGTTGGTTCTAGTCGGCATAACTAACCCTTTGCCTAACAGGCTCAATAAAACAGTTACCGATCGCATCTTTTATTTGTACAACCAATTTTATTGCCGAGACCGAACATGTGGCGAAATCGGTGCTGCCGATCTGGAAAAAAAAGAAAACATGCCTCGCTCGCTCTCTGGTAGAGCGCCGTCTCGTTCACACAACACATGTGTTTCCCGCCTGTGATCAATGGATATTGTTTTTTCGATAGTTTTAAAGGGTTTCGTTTATGATCTGTAACTGAATCTATGGTTTCAGTGCACGTGATCGGCTATAGTTATGCCAACTCGTGTTTTGCTTTCATCGAATACTGGTTTGTAGTCAACTAGTCTTTATATTGAGCCATGTTTTTCTATTGATCTCGCACATCGTATATGTTACGATAATGATGTATGTACGAGTACCACTGGTTCTTAGTAAGAAAGAAAACAATGCGTTTTGAACTGTAATCCGGAACTCAAAACACAAATAAATCGTGAAATACAGGACATGATTAAAATCGAATGTGTCACGTCTTGTGCCTATTTCATCCTCTTACAGTCCGCCTGATGTTAAACTAACCTTAGCATGAGATATGCCGCCCATCATCAGACAGTACCCGAAAGCATACGTTGCGCAAAGCCAGCAATATCACAACACAAATTCGTTCTTCCATAAAAGATTTACAGCCGACATTACACCTCAACTAATATTAATATGACACTTATAATTAGTGAAAGCGTCATTGAGTATTCGCGGACTATTTTAGCGGCCATATTTATCTTATATTATTGTCTTTAGCAAATGCTCCATAGGAAAATGGTCTCTATACGCTGGTCTAGCACGACGACCACGCATTGACATTTAGGTGTTGGCAGCGGATCAAGATGATTGAATCCATTGGCAGTTCGCTACGAGCGTGATGTGGATTTGTAGTTTTTGTACACTTAGGTAGGTAGAGGCTCCGGCCTGGGGACTTCAGTGTAGGGGTGGGAAATGATAAGATTGGGTTACGTTAAGTAACAGTAGACCAAGAATATTTTTACTAATACAAGTAAGCAATGAATTATGGCGAATCTGAAATCAAGAAATGAGGTATTTGTGTCCAAATATTGCAGAGGTGCCGAAACAGATGAATGAATGACGGAATATCTACATGTCTTTTAGAATTTTAATGCTGATGAAAAAATGATTTTATATATTTTTTTGTGAATTTACTATTGCGGTGGATTTTAGTCCAGTAATTAATGATTTATATAGACAGTATATCTAGTTTATGACAGGAAATATAGTTCAATCGGAAAATCGCGGTAGTTATGATTAATTTATCTGCCCGCGAATTACTTGACTCGATTCCAAGATGTTAGTGAATTTTGCTATCCAATAATAGACGTTCACTTTTCATGAGTTATACAAGATATTTTGATTATCAATCATTGCTAATTAGGTTAAAAAAAAGTTGAAAGTTGAGAGTTACCTTTGGTTCCAATCGAATATATCCCAATTGATAATTAATATTCTTTTTATGATCATTACATATTTAACTTCGAGCCACTATGATAATCTATGATATAGACGAGATTTTTTGATTTAAACTAACCTGAACTAAATTCACTTCTGGAATACAATCTCCTTATTTAAGGGATAACCCTTTACGTGTACCTATGGTTTAACTCCGCACCACCACCATACCATTTCTCCCTCATAAGTTATTTTAATAAGAGACACTTAACGGCGCGTTCAACTTATCTGTTGTCACTTTTTGTCCATGGGTCCATCTTTACCCCTTGTATCAGGTGGACTGCATGCCCGTTGCCTATTTCAGTATCATTAAGAAAAATCCAATCTTGTGAAGTCGCCACCAATGTCGTGACGTGACGCACACGACATGTCGCATGTCGCGTCGTGACCGGCGTGTTTCGACACTCATCGCTCAAAATAGGTAGTCGGTCGAATGCGTCGTACATCATTACACGCCGTCACCTGTTCGACTTCAGATCAAACGTCCATCTGTTTTTCTCTACGTAGAACACTCTTCGTAGTGCCATCTCAACCTCATGATGGACTCACAACCACGCGTTTTAGGGTTTTCCATCCTTTTAAAAAAATCCCTCCCTCTATCGGAGTCAGGACAACACTTTTTGCACGTTTTCACGCTGTTGATAAAGTGGTAGCCATTCTGTACAATAGTGGTAACACCACCGCTTGTCTAACTCTTCTTCTCGTCCCTTCTCTCGTGCTCTCGTTGCATAACATGGTAGTTCTGGTTCGAAGACTGCTATGGTACTTTCGCTGACGATGTTAAAATTTACATTCAGTTAACTGTCACCAGAAGCACGTTTAAACCCAAAAAATAAATAATTCGACGATATAGCTGCAGTAATACGCTACTGTGTTCCGTTTTGAAGAATGCTTACTCTGGAGTCTATGTTCAGATTTACCGTCAGAACAATGCCACCTATAAAACGAAAACTAAAAATGCAACTAATGCAAAAATATATCATCATAGCACTTGTTCGGATCAAAGATATACCCACATTAAAAAGAACAGTGAATATTTCTTAGAACGTCTTTCCCATAATGTGGCGCTATCAATAAGTTCTTGTCATTGACAGAGCCAGAAATACAGCGAACGAGGGGTGGTGTGATGTAGCGTCTGTCGAATCTATGGCATAGTGTGGCCATGATTATGAGATTCCAGGATGTAGAAGTAATTTGAGACCAATGAGATAATAATAAATTAAATTCACACTGAGGAACCATCCTTAATTGTTCGTTATTGCGTCGATCTGAGAAGTGAGAACATTGACAGGTTAATAAGTTTGTCTATCGTATCCCCTAGTGATTGTAATGTATCGACGTATGAGATGAGAACATTGACAGACGTTGATCTGTTATACATTATGAAGGAATGCAAGCATTGATAAACAAACGACTTCAATTCTTTACACTGACACTGATTATTCCAAGTGTAGCCTAATTTCTACTCACAACGTTAGTAAATATGATTTTGGATACAATCTTTTACACAGACTGCGGACTTATAATTTGGGTAGCATAAACAATTTCTCTAAGTAATAAGTCACGTTATTTTTATTTTGTCAAAATCATGGTCACCTTTTAGCGGGAGGCGAAAAAACATCGAAATGTCATATTCGTTTTCCGATGTCTTTTTCGGTTCCCCTACGGGCCACATTACAAATCGGAAATACCACTGTCGCACTATCACACTTGAAATACAAAAGTGTATGCAGTTATCTTATAACTCACGTCATTATATTATACATTAATGTAACTTATTCAGTATTTAATATATTACATATCGAATGTGAATTGGTTTCTTGTTTAGATTTCAAAATAGCAATCATAAAGTAAATAACATAATGTTCACTCTTGCTTTTCTTCCTTTTGTAAATCAATCTAACAACTACCAATTTATATGTTGAGGTCCCAATATCTTAAGGTTTTTAAAAATATTTTCACAAATCAATACAAATTGAATATTTAAAAATCGTATGATTACTTAGCCGTAAAAAGCAAATTATGAAACTTAATATACACTCTATGAAATAACTAAGTCACTTAATTTTTTTTTTCATTCTTAATGACGACACCATTTATACTCACCCCACTAAGCCCAAGGTGCCACCGCTACTGCGACCATAAACAATATTTTTTTCTTTACAAACTTTGTCTTTCCCGCGTTTTTTTGTACGATTATGTCATCTCGCACTGTTTTAAAGCCCTAATGAATAATAAATTGTCTAATTATTATCCCCTCGAGTGACTTGCGTGTATTTATATTTTATTTCAAAAATAGATTCCACCTATCTGCTTAATTTATCTGTGGACTTGACATTATTTCGATGATGGACGGGGTTTTTACTTCCTGTGTATTTTTTATGTATCGGGAACAGTTAATTTAAATTTAAAATATAATTAATAAACTAATTTTACCTAGAGCAAAGAGCCCTAGATAAATTTTTTCAATCCTCTTTAGGCATCGGACGATTGTCATAGACATAATAGATAGATTTACAATACGAACCACAAATAGGTCAGAATGTTTCTTCAGTTCAAAATAAGGAATTCAGTCTCGCTGCCATCTTATTAAGCTAAATGGTATAAGAAATTAAAAAAAGTAGTTTTCGTTTTTATATTAGCGTTACATTAATATACCAAAGATAAATTATAAATAACAATATTTTGATTACGGTTGGTCAGTCGAAACTGAAGATTATTAAGACGAGCGACAGTCAGTTACATAATAAGAACTGTTCGGTGAATGGTCGAAGAGACCCATTAAATAATTTGATCATAGCGAAGAATAAACCACGCCAAATACGCACGGTTCTTGTCGATGTACTTTGATATTATGAAGAGACATTATTCTTTATGAATGCAGTCATTAACGTTTGAACAGCGTTTGGCAGAAATATCTGCTCAAAAATAAACTGAGATACGAAGCTGTTTCGAGTGGGCGCGCACACGCGCAAATAGACGTATGGAGACATAAAAATACTATTGTTTTGTCGGAAACCTTCTAATACATCATAAACCCTACTTCTAATAAACCCTTAAATAAGGGCATTTTTAGGGTCTGGCATTAGACGCCATTCTTGCAAGATCATTTACATGTCACTGTTTTTCTGTCACCGACATTCTCTTTGGCTTAGTTTGTCATGTTTATAGAAAATGGCTGTAAAATATATCTATACAGCTAACGAAGACATTTCGAAAAATTAATAAGTGTTTCTTTTTCTTGGCCCTAGAAGATTGTGTACTCTTATCATGATTGAAAATGATATATTTTATTTACGTAAAAAATAATATTGATATACTTTAACCTAAATGATGTACTAAATATCCACCGAGAAGGTAAAAAACAGACTAAGGTGTTCGTTATCAAAAGCAAACGAAGTGGTGTGCGTAACTTATTTTTTACGCCCATTCAATAACAATACTATGTAACGTTGGAACAATCATGTTTTTATGAAAGTGGCACGTTTGAGTGCTGTTAAATGAATTAAAAGAGCGATAATCGATTAACTTCCAATTAAGTGCAATTACTTGCGACCTCTCTGTTAGAAAAAGTTATCAATATTTGAAAAATGTATGGCAACACCTGCCTTAGGTACGGCGAGGCGCTAAGCTTCCACATTTTTGGATTTGTTCAAAACATGGACCTGAATTAATTTTTTGTTTTAGAATGGTTCTGATTTGTAGTAAGGATGCCATATTGTATTATATTTACCATAACATTTATTATAAGATGACCACTGACTAATGGAAAAATATATGACGTGAGTGTATTTGATTCTAGTAAATAATTTATTGGCAGTAGGTACAAGTAAAGTGGATGTATCATGGCTATCGCAAATTCTCATAAACAATTCTTGCCTTCCAATTAAAGGAATACGATAGCTGACATTTTTTTTGCTGACTATATTTTAGTTTGTATGGATCTCTCTTCTGTACCGAGTTGATAGAACTAATGCGATCACAGCTAGACATCTGGCATCATGGACGCTCTAACTCCTACAAAAAAAGAAAAGAAAACAAGAACTTAGTGTAAGTGCAAAGACACTGGTCGCACGCGATATTTTATAATCAATTAAATTGAAAATCGACAATAGGTTCCACCTATTCGTGTCGTGGACATAAGTGTCGTCTTTAATGGCGCTATGAAATTGAAATTGTCAATTCGAGTCGACGGTTTTACTGTTTTTATGGGTTCGATTTCCGTTATTGGTGTGCTGATCGATGTATTAACGAAATTAGTTTGTGTTTTTAACTTTTTCTCTCTTTATGTTGACACGCTAAGTTCAAGCTTTAACGTAAAAAGACAAACGAACGAACATTTTAAACGTTGTTAGACGGTGTTGTTTTATTAATGTTTTATTTAACAAAACTGTGAGAACTATAAAGTTCTGTTAACAGAACAGGTATTAGGAATAAAACAGCAAGTTCCTACGTCGTTAGTTAATCTTCCTCGAAAGGCAAATGTAAACAAACCGTTCAACCAAAAAAAGACCTAAGCCTACTTTATTGCGTCAAAAAGCACTTAGCACACGTTTGGAAACAAAGAACAACTCTCGCCACACAAAAACCCATCAATCAAAGAACTGCAATGAAATAATCGAATTTCCGAACGTCGAGCGCAGTTCAAAGGGCAAGAGGAACCGCAACAGATTAAAAATAAACAAACAGAAAAAAGCATATGGAAGTATGACTAATATCTGGCACAAAGTTCAGTGTCGATAACGCGTCTATAGCAACAAAAGGAGGACGAAAGGGGAAGGAATTCAAAAAAGGAATGTAAGCGCCCGCCAACCGAGCTCCGACAGATACAAAATTTTCGATTTGGAATGCTCTCATTCATACTGCGGCGATTTATTGCATCTTTGATGCGGCTTTTGTACTAAGATTGAGTAGACTATTATACCTACGCTTTTAATAAAATATTTGGTAAATAAAATTGCCAACTTTCTGTTTGCTTTCCATCAATATACTAAAGGGCGGCTTCAAAGTTAGGCATAACTAAAAATTATAGATGAAAATTTACAGCACGTGACTGTAGAAAGTGAAATATATCATATTTAATGTTTCCATAAACAAATTATTAAAAACATATTTTAAAAACATTCGCATGGCAATAAATAATTAACCTAGAATGAGGCCGTAAAAAGAAACGCCGAAAAGGCATCGATTGAAAGAGAACTGGCGAACTTTTCTGTCACGAAACCTCCTTTTCAATGCACGATAGATTTTACTACGTTTTGGTATTGACTTTCGTTTCACCAGCCAACTTACGGAAACACTCGATACGTAAGAACCAATCGAATATGATCTTTATTATTGTACAAAATAAGACTCCCCGAGTGGAGTCTATTGAAATTATTTTTGAGTGTTTATAAAGTTTACGCGTGTGAGGGTGATCTTACAGTTTTGTTATATTTATGACAGTGATAAAATTGTTTGCGGCGTGTTCGGTTCGGTTAGTATTGGGCACCTGTCTTTTTTATAATTTTATCGTCTACCATTCTTATCGGAACGGAACGGCCGAAAA
>DWNJ01001898.1:0-11259 GCA_018250275.1 Udranomia eurus
CTGTAGAAAATAGTTTTTGGTTCTCGTCCATACAATATCGAGTACAGAATTGTGTTTATGGATTAATCTGTCGTAAAATAATTATACCATCGTAATCATTGTATGTATATCATACAATTTAAAAAATGCAATTAAAACAATGGTTAATTTATTTTATTAACTATTCATACAAAGCATTTATACATAATAATATGTTAGACGTAAATAAAACCTCTTCTTACACTAAAAAAATCTTTATTTGAAGTTGTTTACGACCTATTTTAGAGATTTTCAATACAGTTGAGGAGAATTGCAATAAAAACTACTGTCATATATAAATAATTCAAAGCTACAGTGCAACAGAACGATCTAAGCTAAAAACACCTCCTTTTGCGCCACTGATTAAAAAGAGCAGGTAATGTTCATACATACAATCTAGTGACGATTAGAAGTTAGGCGCACCTATTGCGTTATAAAATACGTACGAATAATTTTCGAAGATACGTAACAAAACGTTTTCACGATACGTTTGAAACGATGAATGGTATAGAAATTTAAACTTGTGCATAACGTGGAGATTTTTTACATATAGAATGGTGAATAGTGCGCTTCATTCATATTTCATTCATATTATTTATTAACACGAAAATATGGTAAGTACAGAGTGTATATGAAGTCTCTGGTCCCCGAGTTGGCCAAAACTGTGTTATAGTAGTATAAATAATAATACAAATAGTGCGCTTAAAACTCCAATTTTAAACTTTCAATCTTAAATATACTTAAACGTTATTCTCAAGTGTCTCTTAAATACTAAAGAATAAATTAAATTCATAATAAACTTTACTCCAAACGTCCATATAGTTTCTCAAAGGATTCGAACTATTTACCTAATCGGGTGACAATAACAGTGTTTGGTGAGTTCCGGTGAGTCGTTGTTAATTAGATTAGTTCGCCCAAGTTCCGGTCGGAATGGGAGCGACTGACCACGATGTTTAGTTGCGGTCAGAACTTCGCATCCGCATTCGGTAGAAAGTGAAGTTCCGTGGGGGACTCACGTTACTTTACTTGATTTCTAAATGCCATTCACAAATTTTGAATGGCACAGAGTTATCGTGACTTAAATCGATGCTGGGAGGGTATGTTTGGTAAATAACTGTTTAAAAATCTGGTGAATTAAGTTATTTAAGCTTAATAAATAACGTCCTAACGACTTTTTTACTTCTCTGGCTAAGAGGCTTCGATACGTCATAAAAGATAAAAGAGCACGCAAACCTATTTACAAATTCTATTAGACATAAGGCTACGTCGTGTGTGTCGCAGAAGGCATACCTTGGTGTATGTATGCGTGACAAATTATATGAGATACTAGCTGACCCGGGGCACTTCGTACCGCCTCCTTGTCCCCGTCCCGACCCACAACTTTAATTTTTCTATGAACCGATTTCTATGAAACAAACACAAAATGTTAAGTGAAGCTTACCAGCGTACATCAGTGAAAATCGGATCAGCCGTTTCTGAGATTAGCGTGCACAAACGCACAGACAAACAGACAAAGACTCTAAAAATATTTTTTTAGGCTCTATGCTTTAAATAAAGACCCTAAAATTACATTCTCTTGGATATCTTCCGTACAGACATCAATCACTTACAGATTTATTATATGTATAGATATAGATTATATTTATACGTATGTAATTAATACGCCTTTCACGCCTTTACTACTTAAGCGATCATTGTGAAATTTCGTACACGCATTATCAGGAGTATAGTAAAGAACACAGGGACAATTTTTTGTAACACAAAGAAAAATCATATTCTCTTTCTCTCTCCTCTGAGAGATAGAAAAATATTTTAATATAGTCAACAGGTGTTATCGTCTTAAAACATAACATAAAACAAGGATGTTATCGCTAAGCCGCACGCGAAACCTAGTTTAAAATAAATTAAGAAACGACCTGGCTGCATGAAGGAAGATGCATGTTTTTCTTAAATAAATACATATGTATAGTATATATCATGTCATATCGATAGTATATATCTATAATATATATCTATATCTATAATACAAATGTTGTGTAATTGGCGTAGGCAATTTCGAAGCTATCCAATTTAAATTCCAATGTTGCGTTTATTTTGGTGTCAAATAAAATTCTCCACACACTTTGTGGTAATTTATAAATATATAATGAGATAATAATTGATTACGTAATTGGTTGATCAGGTAAATAACAATTCCGCGATTGTTACGTGATGAAGTAATTTAAAATTTAAAATTACTTGAACATAAATATGGTAATTAAAGCAATTCGATTGTTTTTCGAAAAGCTGCATACATAGATATAATAGTTTACCTTTACCTACGAAATTGTCGTTTTTCATGAAATAAGTTGAAGCCCTTTTTGACTATATTTTTTGTTTTTTGAATCAAAGTAATTACCCATGTAATCATGTAATATAATGTAATACATTTTGCCAACGTGGTGGTAGTTTATTGATGCTCTTCTTGAAAGTCTGCTGGACGGGAGGCAACCAATTTTTCAAAGGCATTTTGTACTGCCTCTCGGGTATTGAATTTTTTTCCCGCCAAGAAGTTATCCTAAATCTGAACAAGAAGAAGTCTATAGGGGTAAGGTCTGAGGGTGAGTACGGTGGATGACAGGGACCTTTCAACCCCAGCTCTAGTAACTTGGAGACCGTCTGCTATGCAGTAGGAGATCGCGCGTTATCGTGAACGATTGACCAAAGCTGGTTGGAGACATCACTGTGTTCAGTTACTCAGTCAGTGGAATGGGAGACACATTTTTTATCTAACTCAAGAGTGATTAACCGCTAAGCGGCTCTTTGTTTGGGAAATCGATTCGTCACTTACGTCACGTTATTTAACGACCAGTCATCTAGTCTTCGTCTCGTAAAAATACTTAACAGTTTTCAATATTAACAGGTAACATTAAAAATTTAAAACATGAACCAAAGTGCCTTTCCAATTATGTTCTCCCTTTTTAAGTGTGGACGTCACACTGTACGGTAAGGAATGGGTGTTCTCTTTAGGAACTACCAAAATAAATTACAAGTTTTTCTCATATTTGTATATATAGATTATATTAATCTTTCAAATAAATATTATGACAGTGATGAATAACAAAACTAAACCGATTTCCGTTGACGGTAGGTACTTAGAAGTTATAAATTGCGAGACACTTGGCCGCAAACTGTAATTTTAGACAAGGGTACTTAGATAGTGAAAGTGTTTGAAGAGTTCCTCCAGGGACTGTTGTTTGTTCCGAAGTCGAGCGAGGTGTCAAACGTCGGCTTGATGTTCCCACGACAGCCTCCAACTCCGACAAGTTTGCCAAGTCGCCTGTCCCGCGACACCTGAGAATTTTAAACAGGCGCCAGGTGAACGAGTTTATTTGACGATACTGAAATATTTAACTCGCCAAGATTTCTTGTTACGAACTTCGGCTGTTAGGGTGCGTTATTAAATTCTCTGTGAATAAATACGAGTATATCGCGTGGTCGCTTAGCTCCAAACAAGTTGGTATTATGTATATGTTCTGTATGAGGCTAATTTATTATTTAGAGGACAAAGTTTCCGTTTCCGTTTATAGTAATTGCTCCCTCGCAAGCTCAGCCGTTTTGTTTCAGAAAACTTTTGTGCTCTGAACATGATTATATCATATATATGCAACAAAACGGCTTCGTGTCCCTGGGCGACCAATTGTAGGAGCTACTTTAAAGCTACTTTTATTTCGAAACAACAAAGAAGAGAAATAGCTCTAATATTCAATTTTATTTCAATTTATTTTCAAAAGAATTTTAAAAACATACAGGCGACAGCAACGATACGAGATAAGGTTGTTAGAAATGTTAATTTTATTACAGAGTGTTGCCTGTATTTATATTTAGTTTGTTTTATGGTTAATAATTAACAAGTAATAAAAATATAAGCAGAATAAATAAAAGTCAGTTCGATTAAAATATATTCGTATTGATTAATTTAACCTAGTCTTAGGTATATATACATTTCGTTTAATAACAAAATTCATTACTAAACAAGCAGTATCAAAGGATAGGCCAGGAGTACCTAATAGGATAGGTTCACGGCTCTATTTAGGCAAACATAAATGCAAAAATGGTTGTTTGGTAGTCGGAGGACGCGAGCCAAATAGCGGCATTAAATAACGCGGTATCTGCAGGGAAATGTGGTGTGATAGCATCACCGCGCGTTGCCAAATTATACCCTGGGTGCGTTTTACAATAACAGAGGGGTCGGCGGGCCCCCAGGCTCGTCACACGCGTCCGCAACCATGTTTCTATTTGTCGTCTGCCTTAAAAACAATAAACACAACATGACCGTTCGATAACGGGTTTATGAGTCTAGCTTTCCGACTATGACGCGCCCGCGTCTACGCAGATAATAACGGAATGAGTACCATTTAGAGTGTTTTATGTCTTATGTCCTTCCACGTGTAACGTCAATGTTACCTTAACTCTTCACCATTTTTTTATGAGTATCATTACACAAGTTAAATTAGGGTCGATATATGACTTAGATAAATACTTACAACGCAATCGGGTTATTAATAGCCCAAATAAATACAAATGATTTAATTATACCCTTGGATAGCGATAATAACTAAGCTAACAATATTGTGGTACTAGAACGATTTTATTCGGCATTGTATTCCATATTTCATTACTTGGCGGATAAAAATTCAAGGTAAACATTTTCTTTAATAAAGTCTTAAAGTGAAAAGAGAGTCGTTTAATAAATAACATGGAAATTTACACATCTTTCTTGCGGTTTCCATAAGGCAGTATTAAAATCTTATGCAAATAAGGATGTAATATGCTTGGCACGTTATTAATATTATAAAATGCATCGTAAAACGGAAGCAAGCTGCAGTTAACAAACATTAGAGATAACTGGGGCGTTATAAATCATTGTTAAGCAAAACCCGTTCTCATATTTTCAAACGGTTAACGCTCGCAGCGTTTACGGTAAGCAGACGAAACTAATTTTCAGCATAAATAATAGGAAGGAAAAAATTCTTAGCGCAACTTTAGAGATGAGAAACTGGTTAAATCGTTGGGTATCTTTAATTTGAATGAATTGTTTGAAGTTTTGTGGTTAATCCGCTAGGTATTTTTATATAAATCGAAAGCTCTATTTATTTATTAAATCTTAACTTAATGTTAATGTTTCATAAAGTAAGACGGTAAATAGTATTAATATTAACATTTCTCAGAGAAATAAAAATATAAAGGGCTTAATTTCTTTATTCAAAAGATTTTCTTCAAAAACAGTTTGATATTACACAATAAGTGGAATGTTACTCGTGTTATCTCGTCTAATTTGTAAAAACGTTTCAAATCTTACATATTAAAGTGTATTTTTGTAAAATGACACACTGTATACCGTTTTGTCGTACAGAAGAAAGGATGGGTATCGCTGTTCGCTAATTCAAAGTGGAAACCTTAACATAATGAATATAATGTATAAATATCATTATGTATGTTCCCACGTTACCCGTTTTATGATTTTTGTGCTAGAAGTACAAAATACAAGCACGTATACACTGGTTGTGTTTATATACTCGTATATACATTGTTTATCTTTTTGAGTTTCAATGCCGAAACTGTTAATCCTAGGTTATGAGATGTTCAGCTATCTAAGCGTTACATGTTTTTGTATAATACTTAGATATTTTGCATAATGGGAGATAAAAGCTTTTGTATTTCTAACAAAATTAATGGATTCACGCTCTAAACAATGAAAAATATTGCAGATAAGGATCCTTTGTTATTAAAAGAGATACGATTTTTTGCACTTGTTTTATATTCATAGGGTTTGCTATCTTCTCAGTGTCGCCAGAGAATTTTTCCACAAAATGTCACTTTACTTTATTTATGAAAGTTAAAGCTAGAAATAGGTACGCAGTGGGTCGTTACTTGTTTTAAAATGAAATAGTCCATCCTTGAGATGAAAGTGTAGATTGCACAAACGTCGAGGACTTGAACCACGCCTAGGCAGTGCTATGCGCCGTACGTAAGCAAACCGTATTTACAATTACCGAATTTGGGCTCATAAAAAATACAGTGAGACCCATGGTTGATGTGAAAAAAAATTAAAGCTTAGGTACGTCCAAAGGCTGACGGATAAATGGACGGATAAAAAGTTCCTTTCTTATATAAATAATAAGGAGTGATTGATAAATTAAACAACGAAGCGGCACGAGAGTCGTATATCAGCCGGATTCTTGACGTTTCCCGGATAATGAGATTGTTTTAATTTGGCTACTTCACCGTGGCTTCCGTGGGCTATCCTTTTAACTTGCTAATCAGCTTATCTCACCGCATGGATTTGCAAGCGGAACGAAATGGGACATTCAAATTTTCTTCCCGTAACGTTTTTCCAACTGATGTAGCTCCAGTGAATTTAATTAGCCTTTATTTACTTTGAATAATGTAACACTTGCTAAGCATAATGAGTAAGTATTTTCAGTTTAAAATAAGATAATACATGCCTCTTACTAATATAAACCAATAAAACTATTAGTTTGTATATTAGAATTAGAAGGTTTGTATGAAATACGTAATTAATAAGACTAAAGTAAAAAATACTTAATAATTGTTTTGGTGGGTTGCAAATATACTACAATAAAGCATACTGTTTGTTTAGTGGGTTGCAAATAAAAACGATACTAAAATGATGACTAGCAAACTTTAGATTCTGGTTTTTCGTTATAGAGTGGTGTTTCGGTGCATGTTATCAGGCATTGATTCGCCACACTAAAATATCTAATACGAGTATAGAGGAAATCGTAATTTACGATAGAGACATGCGATAAAATATCTAAGCGCTTTTTATATGAAAAAGGCTCGGGTGTTAGTATGCTCGGCTAATATAAAAAAGGCTACGAAACCCCTTTTATCGGGAACAGGATCAATTTATTGCAATAGGCGTGCACGGCATTGTGTATGCTTTTGCGATATGGGAACATGGCTATCTACTTCCGCGCGAATGCTGTTTGTGTCAACTTTATCTATTGTTATAAATTATGTTTCTTTATCTCTTTCTGTTAGCTGAGTAGTAATCTAACTATACCTCTCTATATCTATTACATATAATAAAGCTGTAAGAGATTGCTGTCTGTACATGAAAGATATCTGAGAGAAACTCATTTTCAAAATCTTTTTTAAAGAATATAACCCAACAAATGATTTTTAGACTTTTTGTCTGTTTGTTGGTTTGTCTCTTTGTCTGTGCGTTTGAGCACGCTAATCTCAGAAACGGCTGAACCGATTTGATTGTGGTAAGCTTCACTTAAAAATTTGTTTCATCAAAAACGGTTCATAAATTTTATAAAAGTTGTGGGACTGGGACGGGGAGGCGGTACGAAGCGCGCCGGGTCGGCTCTTTTATAATTTTAATGGTTTTGTCTTTATTTCGCGCCTTTCTCTGTCGTATAACATAAAAGCTTTAAGGTTTAAGCTGCGCGTATGTCAAAGCGCTACTAGACGCGATCTATACGCGATAGTCCCCTCAACTTGTGTAGATCGTCATCACAAACTTTAATAGCATAGAGCGTAGTTGGATGTTCAGTGAGACTATAATTGGCATAATTATATGCGCGCTTCCGTGCTTTGAAGTTCAGATCGGTGAGAGGTTTAATAATAAAATAGAATTTATTCGAAAATTCCAAGACCAGTTCCAGTAGAAGTCTAGATGACTAATACTTCGCCTGAAAGTTGTTGAGTCGGATTCCAGAGGTCTAGATTACAAATACCTACTTCGCCTGCAATCTCTTGATTCGGATATACTTTTTAGCAGCAGCTGATTCCTGGTCCAACATAAAATATAGCAAAATAAAAATAAAATTAAAGAACACTCCGATGTATGTAGGACTAAAATTTGTAAGTAACATTTATTAGGTTGGAAGTAGTTAAAACGGTTCGCTTCCGAAAGCATAATAACTACGTTTTTGCCTTGTAACAGTATACTGCATGCAACATAGACTGCAGGTGTAGCGTAGCAGCAGCGTTCGTTGTCGACCTCATTATTTCAATCGTGTATCGGGTTGATTTGACCACATCGAGTGGATTTGACGAGGACTTCTACATCAACGTTAAGAAAAGTGGCACCAATTGTTATGACTTGTATAATTGTGAATAAGTGTGTGCTGGTAATACTTACTATCAGTAAATAGAACGAATTTTTAACCAAAAATATCGTGAATTTTTGTCGGCTATGCATTGAAAAATGTAAATTATTTGAAACACCGTCGAAAAACCGAGGCCAAAATAAACCGTACGTGAATAGTGTTCTTTTAAAAATGTTTAAAAGTTAATCTCTGCATTGACAATTCCATTTATTTCAATATCCGTAGTATACAAATAATAGCAGGTTGGTACTAACTACAGTACTTTTGATGGCAACTGGGCTAAACTTGAGTTGATGTGAACACAAGTTTTCAAAGGATTTTCGGCTTTTTTGGTCTCCGTTTAGAATGACTAGTTTTGGTCTGCGTTTTTTTTATTTCCCTGTTAGATTCTGATGAAACTTTGAAACCTTTACTTGTACATTGACTCGTTAAATAAATCTGCGATACTATTTTTTGAAAGCGTTTTTGTTTCAACTCTGTTGAATGGGTTTTAAAAAAAACTTGAAGAAGAGCGGCTTAGCTATTATACCATGATAAATAATGTAAAGTCACTCAATAGGTGTGATACAAAAAACAAAGATATGTATTCAATTGTGTACGAATACCACTTTCTTAGAAGTCTGTTAAAAAGTTTCCATGTGAGCAGTCGTTTTGTGGCAACACTTAGGGCGAAGTGTTTCTTTTCTAGCGCTATCAAAGAGGGCGCAGTATCGGCCTGTAAAGTGCTTTGAAAGGCTCATTAAAGCGACAAGGTTCCTCGCTACGTACCTACTGAGTATTTGTGGCCAGAAATCTCCGTTTATCACACGTTTCTTTTATAAATAAGTTGTTTTTTATTTCAACCAATCAGTTTTTCAAGGTACAAGAACCTAATTTAAAACTATGCTTCTAAGACTAAGCTACTACTAGTAAAATAGCTTATGAATGAATGTATCTGTCTGGTCTTAACAACCATTGATTATAACCGCACTTCAAACTTATGATGTAACAATCAAATAATGACTAAGTTGTTATATATCATTGTAAGGGAATGGTATTATGTTTTGTTATGTTCGCTATTATTGTGAAATACTCGTAGCAACAACGAAAACATATCATATTTTCGGTACCGAAACTTATACATCAATACAACAGATCTGCTATCAGGTTCGTATTGTTAAGAGCTTTAGCCTCCTTCAGTGTGAAGGTGGCGTCGTGCACGTGGAATCGAGTTGAGAGGTGAGCACAATAGCCACTCGAATCTCACGAGGCGTGCCATTTTCGGATACACGTGCCTCGGAATCTGCCTGATTAGGATCTCGGCTGCCCCGCGTGACATAACCGGACACCTATACGTAACCGTCCGTCCGGATACCTACACGTAACCGTCCGGATTGTCCCACTGTCCCAATTCCGGTTGTTTCGATACGCTCTGCCTTGTAAGCTTCAGTAAGTTACGACATGCTATCCTTGAGTTAACTCCGTTTTATTCCATCTTTGCTTTCCAAGACCAATTATAATTCCAATAACAGTGGTTGGAATTACAGTACGGATAATTCTGAAGCAAGATGATATATTTTTTAAGTTTATACGGATTATGCGAATATTCTTGAATTGGAACGTTAAAAGTGAGCTATTGACTTTTAACGTTACAGTAGAAATCCAATTCAAGAATAAAACAATACTTTTATTTATGTACATATGTTTATCACACTACATGTACATATTCAAATCTATAATATATATCATCTATGTTACTTGAGTCAAAATCAGCCTGTGTCATGTGTCAGCTATTGCTATATTGAAATACTTCAATAAATACCTTTTTTAAATAGTTTGTTCAAATGTTACTTAATTTTATTCTCTGCGCTTGTACACTGCGCAAAGTAAAAACTAGAACAAAATACTAGCTACTAACTAGCACAAAATGATAGGCATTATATAACACACTGTATAATTTCCAATGTACGTAGACACAATTTTTTAACGCCCGACGTTATAGAAGATAAGAAGCAACATTGACTTTAAATTAATACCTAGAGCTATTGGGGTTGAACGATAAATGTAAATCACGTCATTGAACGAACTATATTGGACAATGTAGCTATTGAATGCAGTCGGTGCATGGTAAGCACAATGCTTCCCGCTCAATGCATTCTCTATTGAATCAGCGCTCGATTGTCCCATAGTTCAACCTTTTACATAAATTTTCCGAATAAACTTTGTTATTTCCTATCGAAACGTGAAAATCAATTAGATATTTATAGTCTGGCATAACAGTGGGCTAAAGTAAATTGTATTTTGTGCATGTATTCAATCGACAGAGTCATCCAATGAATGACTTTATAGTGAGTTTTATTTATTTCTTGCATGCACGAAACTGCCAATTATGGAGCCTGCGTGCAGACATTTTTAAAGCGAGCCTCCGAAACGCGGGCAGTTGGAAACGAATAACATAAAAATCTAAAAGCAATACCGCGAGACGAAATATTGTATTCAGAGAGCAAAAGTAAGCGCGATCCCTACTTGAAAAAGCGTAACGGTCTAGTTGAAGTGGAAAAACATTTTGATACTCGTATAAATAAATCTTGGCGAGCATAGAAACTTAATAATTCGTAGCTGTGTGGGTCCGAGTGTCCGTTACACGAACTGCTCCTGGCGGACGTTCGTGGAATATTAACTTGGAATGGGATAAAAATGGCGGTATCATCCCGTCTCGGCTCAGGTGACAGTGGAATTTGACGTTGGTAATTTGACGCCTTTATCCGGGTCAGTTTCGCAACAAATAGCGGCCGTGGGGAGGGGGAAGTGGATTAGGAGGCTGAATTGACATGTTTTGCATAATTCCTGATGCCTCCCCCGTTTAAATCATTTTGACAATGCGCCACGCTAAGCATAACTGGACTGACTTAGGATGAAATGAATAAAAATTACGTATTGGAAAGGATTATAAAAGATATTACAACGATTCTCAGCAACCATGTCACGAAACTGCTACTTCTTCTGTTTCTTGGTTGTCAAGTTACGTTCCAAATGATTAATTAGGAGGAAAAATTTAATATCTATCATTATAACCCTTAAAACAACTAAGAACAAAATTCAAAGGAGAGGACAGCAATCTTATGAATGAACGGGG
>DWNJ01001899.1:0-11259 GCA_018250275.1 Udranomia eurus
CTCCCAAACCGTGATTACCCATTTCCCGCAATAATTCGACGGTGCGTGCCGCACGGCCAGTCACTGAAAGTCCATTTCCGGCCCTTTATCGATGTACCCTCAGCTGACTGACGTCACTTTGAATGTGAGAGGATTGCGAAATTGTATGATTTATAATACTTACTTAAAATACATTAAATAGTACTGTTGGACAGAAAATCATTTTGAAGGTCTACGTAGCACCGCGTCACTGCACACACACACATAAACATTTACAATCTGTGTGTTTACGCTTGTGTGTATTAGTGTATGTGTGTGTTTGTTGTCTCTAAATGTATGTGTACATGGCACTCATATCAATATATATTTCTCTGAAACATTTACACACTTTTTACATAATTTTTGAACCGCGCGCACACAATTACATTTACCTAATTGTGTGTGTCCGGAACGAAAGGCCTTAGGTATGGTGTATTTTTATCATTTTTATTGCGTAAGTCATCATATATGTATTCTAAACATAGAAGATAAACCAGGTGCTTATATACATATTCTGTCACACGGGCGCAGGTGTCGTCTCAGTCACAATGAATACGATAAGTTAAATACGCTTGCCAATAAAAATGAATCCCCATTGCACATTTAACACAACTTTTAGAACTTACCTGTTTTGAATACATAGAATACCGTTTTTCAATATTTCAGTTTTTTAAAAAATTTAAAACGAGGCATCATATTACGTCCTCTTTCATCAAACGCAATTCGGCTTTGAGCCACTGAACGTCCATTTGCATAGCTATATCAGCGTTCGCGGTGCGTGCGAACTTCCATGCTTTGCACATGTGTGCTATCTCTACAGGCCCGGATTGGATTTATATATCGCTAAAAAGCTTCATTGTTGTATGTCACAAAATCGAATTATACATGACGGGGTTGGGGACTGGGAACCGGCGATGATTCTGAGGCGGTACGAAGTGCGCGCGGTCAGCTAGTATTATGTATATACAGCCAAAGACCTTTCTTAAAGTATTGTTTAAGCAGTCCCGATCTGTTATCTACTGTGTAACGTGGATTTCAGATATCGCTAAAACTACAGAACAAATGAAATAACTTTCTATTCACATTTGCAATCATACGTTTTTCGTAGCAACTGAACAATGCATTCAGTTTCAAGTGGCTGAAATTCATTTTTATAGCACACTTATACAATAAAATGCTTATACAATTTTGTTAAAATATTATTTTCAATACTAAATTATATTTTTGTGGAGTACATGAAACTCACGTGTGTTAAAAAGTCACTAACATTGACAATTCAAATGTACACAGAACCTCGTCCATACACACCAGAGCGTCATAACGCCGTAGTAGTTCTGCCACAAAGCCTAGTACATCGCCATATAACGCGATAGTAGTTCTACCGGAGCTGTGTTCATACTATTGTGTTCTGGTTAGGATTTGCTTAGACTTTGTACACACAATTATTTCACCTAACACTGTTTGTGTACACTAGCAACAACCAGAATCATTAGGCTGGAATATGCCTAAATGTTGAAACTTTATCGAAGAAGGTCATTATGCTTATTTATATTAGTCTCAGGCAATATACCGAATTATGATTGACTATAACTAGACTTCTTGATTCACTTGTACTGTCTCTCTTTTGCATGTAGTGTAAGGTACACGCAAATAAATTAAAAAATAATACCAAGCCTGACGAAACATATCCCTATACCAGCAATTACCATTACGCATTAATTCGGCAATACGTTTAGTTTAAGTACAGCCGTTCAAACAGATTTGAGGTCCCTTGCCATCGTTAGCGTTAGCGCTGCGATTTCGATAAATGGTATCAGCGTTAATATCGTTCATGGCTATTACATACCACAACTCTCTTTGTACCCCGTTGGTGATCACGGGACTGCTCCCACAACCAAGGTAAGCCATGCTCCAATGCGGGTTGGCGGAAATTCTATTGAGTGACCCGGATGTCGCGTTTCAAACCCACAAATGGACTCCGACAAGATTTAACGACTGCCATCTGTCGATAACAACTGGGACCGCCTAATATGCCCTCCGAAGCATGAAACGGAACGGCACGTCGTACTTCTGCACTGTCAAACCCATTCGTGCCCGAAATTGCTTAACTTGCTTGATCGCTTACAATACAATATGCGAGAGCATTACATAATAAATTAAATATTCTTTATAACTTTCATTGTAATAATGAAGTTCTAAAAAATACTGCACCATTACATTGGTAAAAACTTTTTCGCCTATGTTTTTTATTAGGATTATTTTGGATTAAGAGATCAAGAGTCAGCTGGGAATCATTCGTATTAGCAGCCAATGAAAATCCGTTAGCGACGGGAAATTCAATTTGTGGAAAAGGGTTTATCAACGGCAAGCGAAAATCCGTATTTCTAAGTAAGATTTTATAGGATTAAGTATAGGCCATTTTGACATAACAGAATAATGAGTTTTATGTTAATTGCGCGAATAACCCCGCGCCTTGTGTACAATTGAGCAAGTTATGATGCAAAGCCACAGTAAAAAAATTGAATCGGTAAACATTTTATGAACACATTTTTAAACTATCGCCGCTGTTAATATTTGTAATTACGGGATTTACCGCGAGTATACCTGATATCCCCGATTAAGATATAATGATGCATGCACTACTTTCTTGGGTGGAGCTTATTTTTACAAGCACTTTAGTACTTCCTTACGAGCAGACGGAGCTGAAAACATTCATAACAACTGCAACCAAAACAGCATAATCATACATATCAAACAAAAACACAAATTAGAGTTATTCCCTTTTGTTATTCACATGAAAGAGCTATATTTATTATATTAGCGTACTCTGTTCTATTTCAATTTGGTAATTAAATCTGCACGAATTTGCATTGCGGAGACAACTTCTTTTCAACATGCCGCGGGATTTAATCCATTATTTAACTAGGTCGTGTCAATGACACCTTGTAAGTGGAAAGTAGGCTTTGATTTTTTCATATCAGAGTAATTATGAAATTGTTTCGAACTAGGTATATATTTTCATAAGCCGGTAAAAAAGCAAAATGATCTGTGTTCTTGGTTGCAAAGAGGGAAATACTACAAATTGGATGTCAAAGACTTCCTATACCTGCCTATTCTCCATAGGATACGTTTTATCCTTGAAAATATTCATAATAAGTATAATCAATGAGTATACTGCTTAGAGTGTATTTATACAAATTAAGAACAGTAAATGCATTCTGGTATTAAAGAAAAATACTACCACATTGATAAGTTTAAAATGTTCAACGTTTATACGGCGGAATTATAAATGAAAGTGAATAAAAACATTTTATTCTCGATTCTTTGATAAAGTTGGTTCGCTCCTTGATGTTTAACAGCGGTCGTCAAATAAGAAAAGAGCTTCTTTCACCACTACAAGAATAACTACAATAACTCCCAAAGATAACATGGTTTAATCTATTAATTTTGTAAATGTTTTGTCCTGAACATGCCTTATTGAAAAGGCCAGGTTTCTCCAGATTTCCGTAATTGAAATAAACGTGTCATCTACAAACATTGTAAGTGAATAACAGACGTTCTTCCAAGCTCATATTAATTCAATAATTTTCCTAAGTAGGTTAAGTAGAAACCGATGGTTATATGAGTCGGAGGCCACGTCCGAAGCATTAATAGCCATTTTGATAATACTGTAGTAACACGGATCGCTCCACGCATACAGAGCGAGTCTTAGAATGGCTCATTGAATTTGTTTTCAATCCAGTGTAGTGATGTGACGCAATTCGTTCTAACCGCTTAATTGTTAACTTTGCTCTTACTATGTATATTACGTTACGCGTTAACGTTATTGGTTTTAACAATTTTTCACCCACTTTTTAATAGCCGAAGTAAGCAGAATAAAAGACAAGAGGACTAAGGTGTTACGCATCGTTGAGTGACTCTCCTTTTGACATCAACCATTAATTACGTCACGTGAATTTCATGATTTTTGATAAGGGCGGTGGGTCTTTGTCACAGCTGATCACACTTTTTGACTGTCCCTTTGACGTCCCTAGTGTAACGTAAGCAAAAATTGATACGGCGGTAGTGATTTTCTGATTCAAGAAAACAAGTGACTCGAGTTATAAAATGCCGCTCCAGTGACATCCCTAAGCGAGTGTAACCGCTTTTCGTTACAAAAACCTCTGGGGAAATAGCTTACGACTGATACATACAAATAAGTTATGCGCCCAAGTTGGTCTCCTCATCAAGAAAATGCAGCTTAAGTAATTGATGTATCCTAAGGTCTTTTACATTATATTATAATATAAAGGTAAAACAATATTTCATAATAATACCCAATTATAATTTAAATATTGACTAAATAATTAACTAAATATGTTAATTTGATTGCATTATTGGCATCATTAAGGCTGCCTAAAAATCACCCGAGATGACCGCAGACCTAATTCATTCAAGTGATAAATTGATCGAAGCCTACACAGAAACTTATGATACCTAATTAAGATTTAAGGGTCCCATTATACCCGAAAAAGGTATAAATTCGAAATATAACGAACGAAATGAGTAACCCATCATATTTCAACATCGCTCGAGTTATAAAAATGAATGGCTGCTATACTCGTATATTAGAATAAACAACACTATAGTAAAGGCGACTTTACGCTACGCAAAAAGCTTACACTAAACTAAACTACTAAACTAAAAATTATACTACTCGAAATTCCACATGCAATTCGATTCGATTTTTTTTTAAGTAAAAACTTTTATAGCCACGGGCACGGGAAATACTTACGGGTGCGTGTCACGTCACGCAACATATAAATGCAACAACATGCTTTTTATATAGTATGAATTATTTTTTGATATTTCATTGTATTTTTTTTTTCTAATATTTTGTTGGAAGTTTTTTTGTTTCTTTTTAAATATCTATTAGTATGTATTAAATGAACTAAAAAGTGATTTCTTAAAAAAATATCTATATAATTTACTCACAATTATATTTCAATGTTGAAATCGATTTGAGATTTAAATATATATTAAAGTTTTTACTTCTGTTGGCAGTTTAATACATATTAGCATATGATACGACATATTAAATTAAATTGTATCAATAAAATAATTTAATATCAATAGTATTATTAAGCCGTTCATTGACCCAATCTAGACCCGGAGCGCGGGCCTCAGAATGAGATGAATATAATGTATGTAAGTTAATGCAATAGATATGTAAGTATTCCGACGGTGATTACTACACACTAATTAGTGGTAGAACGTACCGAGAATTAGTACCCGGATTCCGAGGAAGAGCAAATTCAATGTGTACATCTACGGACAATTATTGCATACTATACGATGTAGTTTAATTAATTTATGTTATGTTTTTACAGCATTTAGGAAGCACACGAACATGCAGGCCACCTGATAATAAATGGTTAATGCCACCCATGTACATCCGCAATCAACTCCAAACAAGACTGAAGTTCTTTCTTAGGTCCACTACATATGCCTACCTATAAGGATTAAGTTGGAACCATAGATAATAATCCTTTTTTTATGAAATGTGTTTTGCTGTTGGCCCTAGCGGCCCTAGCGGAAGGGCTAAAGACTAGACAAAAGGACATTGGCTGAAGAAGAACATTGGCTGATGAAATCCTTGCAACGAAATACATCTGAGGCGGTAGGAAGGGCGCCGGATCAGGTAGTATATCCTAAAACATTTGTTTATAAACACATACTCAGTGTGCATACGGCGTTAGGCTTAAGCCATGTCAAAGTCCACAAGCTATTAACTAGGGACGAGGTGTTTTGTCATTTTTCAATTTCATACAAACCTGTGCTTCCGCTGCCCACGCGCCATTTGAAACTCGTTTGAACTTTCAAGATAAATCCATACGTATTAATCCTCATTAGGTAATGTACGGACTAGTTTGAGAACACTGGGCGTCAGTTGTAGCAGTGATTAAAAAATGGTAGTGGATTAGAACAGGCGCGCGAACCTTTTCTATAGATCATGCACAAATAGTATTGATTGGCTTGCTTGGCTAAGCCATTGCTGAGCCGAGGAACGTGGATTCGATTCCCCGCCAAGATAAATATTAATTAAAGTTATTAAAATGCATCTCGAGCACAGCAATGGAATATTTATGTTAATGATCGGCTCTACGGTAACCGCTTCATACAAAAAAGCAAAGCACTTCACATAGTATTAGGATACTGTGCTCCTAAGGATTAGGATTCCATTCTACATACTTCTCTTCGAAGTTGATTTCCGATGTCCATCCAATTGCCACCTGTCTTTAGACTACTAAAGACAAGTGGCCCGTCCATACTCCCGGGCCGGTCCGGTCCGGACTCCCGTCCATAAACCTGCTGTATAAATTAAATTTTTATGTAAGTTACATTAAAGAAAAAATAAATCAAAGAAAACATTTGGATGGTGTTAGAACATTTTGTGGTTGGACTCCGGAGACATCACCGCCACAACCCTTATTGCCTTATAACAACAGTGTTCTTACTGATGTGTTCGGGTTTGAAGAGTGCTGTCAGGTGGACACACTTAACCGAGGCGTTCCAACTTAGTCCTCAGGAGTAGCAACGCATTTGTGGTCGACCTAAGAAAGAACTTCGATCCTGTCTTGGGTTGATTACAGATGCCCATGGGATGAGGAGGAGATGCCCAGTGACCACTTAGCATCGGGTGGACTGCATGCCCGTTTGCTACTTTAATGTTATTTCAAAATATATATATATATGAGTTTAATACTAAAAATTTAAACTGCGAATTTATCGTGTCCCAATATACACTACAAATCTTCCGAAACACACGTGATACCATTATTCACCTTTAAAACCATTTTCTAGGACCTGGAGAGTACTCGGTATCTTTCCATACTGTTAAATATTGCAGTCCTAAAAAGATATACCATTAGATTAAAATATAATTAGCATAACCAAAGGTACCTCTGTAGTTAAACTTGATTGAGTTACGAATGTTAATTTAAAATAGATGTAAATATGATCCAAGTTAAGTCAAAATTCGATCAAAAATTATTAAAAAGTTAAAGCGAAATTCTTTGTTTCGATGATTTTAAAACATATCAAAGGACAAAATAAAACATTAAGTTTTTTTAACGGGTTTTATTTAAATCTAGTTGGACTTCGTACCGCCTCCCCGTTCCCATCCCACAACTTTTTTATTTTAGAACTGATTTTTATTAAACAAACAATAAATGATAAATAAAGCTTACCCCGAAATATCAGTGAAAACTGCATTCATATAGGATCAGCCGTTTCTCAGATAGCGTGCACAAACGCACAGACAAACAGACAACCCGACAAAGAGACAAACAGACAAATAATCTCAGACATTTTTTTGGCTTCTAGTCTCTAATAAAGACCTATAAAAATAGTTTTTTCTTAGGTATCTTCCATGTACGGACAGTCCATTTAAATATCAAAACACGTTTTTCGTACTTTTTTGAATATTCAATACTGAAGGGTTAGAAATAGGGGATGCAAGTTGAAATGATTGGACGTATCAACGCACAGGCCTAACCTAATCTTTAGGCCTAGAAACTTAAAATTTCGCACACATATTCGTCTTATGACGTAGGCATCAACTAAGGTACACTAATCAAAATTCTACCCCTAAAGGGTTCTAGTTCTAGTTGTTTTTGTTTCACGCGTATCTAATACAGCCAGAAAATGTCGTATGTCGTTATTATTTATTTAAAATGGTCCGTCATGAAACTATGTGACAGACCAATTTCCACGCGGGCGAAGCCGCGAGCAGCAGCTAGTAGAACATAAGATTACGAGATCCTGGCCTCAAATCGCTCCAGACTAATACCTTCCTTCCGTGCGGCCGGCTGACCGCAGAGTTAGAAAGTGTTAGACCTCTCGCCAATAATGGCTGTCTTTTTACTCTATTTCTACTGTCGTTTTATAGCTCCTCGGTACCAGTTTAACACTTGTCGCTCGCGTGGCGCCTTTGTGTAGTACGGTTTGTGTGCCTTGGTATATTCGCGACTGAGGTAATAATCAATTTTATTCACAACAATCATTATATAATGCAAGATATTTTATTCAGTATAGAATACGTTATAAGAAATATTTATTTTTGTAAGCTATAAGTACTTCTCTAGGGGAAAAATTGTGAGAGCAAATTGGGAAAAATTACATCTAAAGTTGACAACAGGGTGGCCGTCGTCTCAAGATGGCGCATTACATATTCGTTTGTCAAATAAAAGGGCTTGATAAGCAGAACATAATATGTCATATAAAATCTAAACCCAACTACTGGCACATGGAGTGATTTTTTTGGAGTTATTTCTAAGTTGTTACAACAAAAAAGTAGACATAACTACTTACATGATTGTGTACATCTTTGTCGTTTCTATGATAGTTATAGGATATTTTCTTGCAATGTTTACATAAGTTATAATTATATTCGCGAAATAAATCCGATCATTTTTCCATTGTTACTTTATTCGTGAAACAGTCAATTTCACTACGTCGTTGATTTGTTCTTTCTTTAACATTTGGAAATTTGGAAGTTTTAAGGCAGAAATTACCAACGACCAATCCGAGGCAGCATCACTGGAGGCCGGTCGCAACTGAACTTTTTGCGCTAAGGTATGCCCGCAACAGAACCACCGTGTAATGACAATCTGATTCGTACCGACCGTTAGCAGTCGCGATCTCCATTGTCCGGGTTCGAGTCCCGGACGCGGCAAAAAGATCTCGCCAAGATACGTGAGCAATTAAATCGTCAATCGCGAACCGTTGAGTTCGCTGAGATTGAATTTTTTTTAATTGAACCACAGACTGTGTAAACATTCTGCTATTGTCGGTTGGTTTGCGCGTTTGGTTTTGCGATTTTTGTTTTAGAAATGTTACGTATATTACACAGGTAACACTTAGTTGTTATACCTGTGTAATATTGATTCATATGCGTATTCATTATGGTATCTTAAATATCATACCGCATAATATCGTCCCGATAACTTTGGTTGACATTTTAGAATATGTACTAAATTGTAAGAAAATGTAAGAAAATGTAAGAAAATCCAAAAAATATATTTCTGCTTTTTGGCAGTAGTATCGTGGACATGGACTAATATTTTTCTTTATTTGCAAATCATTCTTATTCGTCAAGTGTGCCCATAAACGATACCTATGTACCTACCTATTTGGACTTCCCGCCAACTCACATTGTAGCTGCACAGCGGAGAATTCTCCAGGCCTAGGTCATAAGATACCTGCCATACCTGCAGTAACCACGTACAGGTGCACGGTATACTCGTTTGTGCTTCAAACATCTTAGTCGGCACTTAAAGCATACAATAATAATCAATTATCCACTTCGGTAGCAGCCATGTAATTTCGGAATACTTACATCGAACTAATGTTACGGTCGTTCGTCCGTCTGTCCAAATGTGTTTATCGCGTGTGAACCAGTAGCAACTGCCGTAGTATGTGATTTTCGATAGAAACTCGGTCCAGATCTTCGGATGCTGGGTTATCTCATTCTGTAGTGCGTTGACCTCCGGGCCCATTTTTAGGCTGCTATCACACTTAGTGATTAGCGGTAAATCATAAATTGGAAAACAGTAATAAATAATATTTATAGTCCTGTATCCAAATTATTACAAAGTAGAGAATAGTTTTACAATTGTACACATGTAGAAAAGGAGCATAGAATTGCAAATATCAATTATGTTTACATTACACACGCACATTTAGCAACTTTTATTGTGGCTGAAGCGTGTACAAATGATAACGTACGCTCACATTTTAATAATTAAGTTTTACACTAAGTTTTGAAGGTGGTAGATAGAACCTTTTACGGTTCGACGTCCGGAGGCACTATCGCCACACTTATTTCTGCCTTATAGCATCACTGCCTTGCTGCTGTGTTCGGGTTTTAAGGGTATGATAAGGTAGACATACTTAACCGAGCCATTCCAACTTAGTCCTCAGGGGTTCAACGCATTTGTGGTCGACCTAAGAACCCCGTACTATCTTAGGTTGCTACAGATGTCCATGGGCGGCAGTGATCACTTACCATCAGGTGGAATGCATGCTCGTGTGTTACATTCCAGGCATTAAAAAAAATGGTTTTCGTAGCAGATATGAGATAAATTGATGCAGAACCCTTTAAAACGTATTTAAATCTACAAATTCTTTATTTTTCCTCGTTTGTTTATTTTATAGCTTCTAGCGCTGGGTATTGCAAAACAACGACCGTATAGCGCAGTGGTCACCATACCGGACTACTGTTCGAAGGGTCCTGGGTTCAATTACCAGCGAGGATGATGAGTTTAAATTTCTGCATCGCACCCACGACACAGGGGATCCTAGTGTGGGGCTATGAGTGTGAAAGCGTTAATTTTAATTTAAGTGTCCTTTTCTGCCAAACAAAATTGAAGCTTATTTGTTTAACACTACTTTATATATATGACACGTGAGCATGTTTGGTTGACGTCACCAACCCGCGTATTTCTCCCGTGCTAAACGTCGGTATAAAAGTTTTCACTTCAAAAATATATACAATTAAACTAAGTCCAAAATATATTTACACGTTTTAACACAAGGCGACGTTCGAAGCCGCGGGCAAAGCGTCGTGTACCTGATCCATGCAAGCCACAGCTTGGACTGGTGGGGTGTCAGTTACATTCGAGCTTACAGAACCCTAAAAAAGTTCGCTAGCTTTGCGAGTTCGACGATCTCTACATGAAGCCTTAAGCCCTTAAGCCCTAGATTTATTCGTCTCGCGCTAAAATGTTCTGAGCTAGACTTAGTAACTTGCTTTTAAAGCGTTGTTGGTGTTTTAACCACTGTGTGCTGCCGACACGGAGCCGTTAAGCTCCTTGCTTTTTATTTTCATACTATCTGGCCCGGCGAACTTCGTACCGCCTCCCGTCCCCGTTTCACAAGGGTTTTTTTTATTTATGAACCGATTTCTGGACAATCACTAAATGGTAAGTGAAGCTTACCCCAATACATCAGTGAAAAATCGCATCCAAATCTGATCAGCTGTTTCTGAGATTAGCGTGCACAAACGCACACATAAACAGACAAATCTTAAAGTATTTTTTTGGTTTGTAGTCTCTAATAAAGACCAAAAAAAATTTGTGTCTGTTTTTCTGATTCTGAGTCTGTGCGTTTGTGCACGCTTATCTCAGAAACAGCTGATCCGATTTGACTACGCTTTTCACTGATGTGTTGTGGTAAGCTTCACTTAACATTAAGTGTTAC
>DWNJ01001900.1:0-11258 GCA_018250275.1 Udranomia eurus
ATCATGTTATCTCCGTTTTCATGAAAACGTGACTCAGTAATGTAACATTTATTTAAAAGTCAGCTTTTCATCTTTTATCTCAATTCACTGAACCGCAAAGCATAATCATTTAAGTAGTTAGTTCGCAAAAATCCTTAGTCACTTAAATTCCGCTAAGGTTACCTTAAACTCACTCGTCTCACAACAAGCGACTAAATACAAGCGATCGACTACCTACGAGTACTAAATATAATAATCTATATTAATAAAAATGTATCACTGCTATGTTTGTACGCGTATCACGTTCAAACGACTGCACCAAATTGGATAAATCTTGGATAAAGTTTTTAATGTGTACGTTATTTTCAAAATTACATTTGTAGGGTAAAAATATTTAAAATGTCTCTCAAAAGTGATTGTGTGAATGAGACAGAAGACCATGAGACTTCTCTAATATATTGACAAAACTCTGACAGAGAGTTACTCAGTTGTTCTCCCAGTGTATCATCAAAAATATTGACAGTATGGATATATAGACTGACCGATCATTCAAGTTATCATTTCAACAAACAACGAACAAATTACCGTTTATTTCCTAACAAAAAGAGTAAAAAGATGTGTATCTGGCGTGGTTTCGATTTCTAACCTGTTAAATCAAAACTACTAGGGACAAAGATGGGGAGGGTACATGGAAATAATTTTGAGGCGGTACGAAATGTGCCTGGTCAGCTAGTATCTAATATAAATAATATCTATAGCATTTTTATCTCTTAAGGGCTGGCATTGTATGATGATATGAAGAGTAGGAGAAACCGGTATTTTTTATACATTCCTTTTTTTTAACATCAAGCATTTTTAATCCACTTTAGATTCTATTACGAGCATATTACATTTTTAATGAGTCAGTCCATCGTCAGTGTATCGAACAACAATTTCCACTTTAAGACTGGTAATTTTTTTATTCAAATAAAAAATATAAATGTAACATATACGAATATAGCTTCTTAAACGGTAAATGTCTGTTTATTACTAGAAGTTGGAATGCGTAAAGCATAACCAGTTAACAAGCGGCATTTTTTTAAGAAAATAAAGAAGAAAAAATTATGACGATTATTTTTTATTTTGCTACCTAAATTAAACAAAACAATAGAAGCGATCTTTTTGTGCTGAAACATCGTTGAAGGTGAAACAAGTGGATAAAGTCAAAGAATTAAAAAGGTAAGGAAAATTTATAGCGGTAAAATGGTGTCCGAAAATTCCTCACACCCGAGCCTTTACGGGGTTGAGTATGCGTAACTTTAATGGATAGTGCCAACACCTTTGTTTGTCCGGGGTTTTCGATTAGTTTAAATGAGTTTCTTTGCTCCTTTAAGTTGCACAATCACTGAGATTTAATTGCTGAGATTGAAGTTTTTGAACAGATTGAAGTGTCGGAGGGGGCGGACAAAAAAAATCTTTAGGATGGTTTTAAACTGTCCCTTGGCACTTAACTTATGATTTAAGGATTAAATTTAGGTATATCCTAGCGTTAGAAAACCGGTTCAGTGTAAAATAGCTTAATCCTTAGTTATTAAGCCTTGTAGTTCTGGTAATAACGACTATAATTGCCATTGTTTATTTTCCAGATAGCAGCACACTTATAATGTCTTTCTGCCATATTATTCTGGGACTAAGGACTATCACAGGGATTCTCAAACTTATGGCTGCATGTATCCTTGTTAAAGTTATTAATCAAATTGGCTGTTGAAGCTGAAACGGTTTTTTTTTTCAAATCAAATCCACAGATAACAAATACAATTTTTAAAAACAAATTTATTTAACTTTTTTGCAGCAGCTAAAACAAAGGTTACAAAGGACGTAATACCCGGATAATTTCTCCACCAGTCAATCCTCGATGATGGTGAGAGTGTCTATCAGGCTTTGATATTTGAGAAGCTTAATAAAGTCGAATGAAATATAAAAAATGTGTTTGTCATTCAAAGCAAAAAAAAACCTATACGTAAAATAATATATATAAACATGAATGAAATACATTTTAAAAGTATGAGGAGAACTGGACTAATAATAACTTTTAGCCAGCCAGTAATCCAGCCATTACGTAAATATTGTTGCGACCTCTCCGATGGTGAACTAAGCATTCGCCTACCCCACTTTGAGAAACTCTGGGCTATCAGATTAAATGTTTTTACAGCAACAACGCCCCAGACCACTCATATAACATGTCTGACGTCCATAAGTACTGTAACTTAGTATAAAAAGGTCCCTTGAGCTTCTCTGTGAGAATGCTTCGATTTAAATTCCGCTGCATAGCACTATTCAGGTTAAACGTTGATTTCCTGAGGGTCCTCTTCCTCGAGATGGCTTGGTCTGGAGATTGCATTTCCTTGAGCGCACGCTGAAGACCTCGTATTGTCGCATTACAGCTGAAAGTTCATGTAAATAATGAGATTATCTTGGACATATCGAAATTTAACAGAATATAGTTACCCACAACAAACCATATAGAATGCTTCTCCATTCTGAAATGAAATATATACTTACATATTTTTAATTTGAAGTAGTATTTTTACTATTCTAGGTCGACTACAAAAGCGTTGCTGAGAAGTAAACTCGGTTAGGTAACAGTCTTACCACACCCTTCAAACCAGAACATCGAAATAAGAACAGTGCTGTTATAAAGCAGAGAAGGTGAGGCGGTGGTGCCTCCTGAGTCGAATTACGTTGCAAAGCAAATACTTAGTACTTAAACTCTGACAAACTTTACTTTTACCCTAGTCTTAAGTTCTTCCGTATTTAGCTAGACGTACTAAGTAACGTGTGCCCAAACTTCCTAGCGCTTAACGAACTTAGCTCGTGAGCGAGCCTTATCTAACGTTTCTATGTTACTCTCGTGCAATTTACTTGCCAATTCAGTAGCAAAACAATTCGTGAATGTTATAGGGTTGAGAAATATAATGCTAGGATTAGCCTTAGTCTATTAGATGTCTGTGATAGTTTGTGTCTTGTTGCAAGACAAGTTTTTAGCAGAGCATTGTTGAGTTAAGTTGAATAAACAATTTTTAGCTGAAATAGGTAGGGTGGGGTTGTAAAACAATTATTTCATTGCTAACATCTTGTCAAAAAACGGTTATTAATGGTGGTAGGACATTTTGCGGATCGACTCCGGAGGCACCATCACACCTATTTCTGCCTTATACTAGCAGAGTTCTTACTGCTGTGTTCTGGTTTGAAGTGTGTGGCCAGGGAGACAGTTAACCAAGGCGTTCCAACTCAGGTCCCACTACCCTCAGGGGGAACGCATATGTAGTTGGTCTAAGAAAGAACTTCGATCCTATTTTGGGAGGACTCCAGATGTCCATGGGCGATGGTGAACACTTATCATCAGGTGGACTGCGTGCTCGATTAATACCTCAAAGTTATAAAATATGTATAAAAAAGTAAATATAGAAGAAATAGCCCACCTGGTAAGTGGTCACTGCCGCCCATAACAGGTGTCCGGTGGACATCAGCACTGAATAATCTAATTCTAATCTGAAGTGAAAATAGATACGTACGTTGCTGTTGAAGACTAAATGGAAAGGCCTCGTTAATTTACTCACTCACTAGTACTCCTACTACTCACTTCCATTCAAACCAGAAGCGTGAAGCAGTAACCACACCAAAGCAGCCTATAACAGCAAGACCATCATCATAGAATATTTCTTTAAAAACCGGATTACCTGATACTTATTTTAAATTTTACCTTTATAACTATTGTACGAAACAGTGCAGTTAGATACTAAAATAAAATAAAGACTAACGATATAGACGGTATATTTAATTACAAGCAGAGTGAGGTTACCGTAAAACATAGCAACGTAACATTATTTAAAAAGTCGCGCGCTAATTTCAATTAATGGCGCGCGAATTATAACATCCACTGTTACCAACACCTGTCTCACTAAGTGTATCATGTATTAGCACTACATCCTTCAGTTCTACTGCAAAGAGGCAAAGCTGGCCGAAATCCAAAATCGTTGATACCTACTCGAAGTACCGAGGGTGTAGGGTCTGTTTTAAAGCGTTTATTTATACCGGTTAGGGTTTTTTTTACGTCAGGAAAACTCGGAACAAGTACCTTCCGCCAGCCTCGTTATGTCGAGCTCCAAAAAACCTGACGGTATTCCACATAGCGGTTAGGGAGCAATTTGCTGCGTAGCTGGAATAACGTAAACTAAACCTTACCAGAACACAGCAGCAAGAATTACACGGCTGCAAGTGCAGGCTACGGCGATGCTATGTAAATCCATATAAATAAAATAGGCGTGGTCTCTGGTCTACAACAGCTCTGCAGCCGCTCTTCTACCGACTTCTTCTGAACCTAAGGAAGAACTTCAAGGCTCGAAGTTCTTATGTGGATTACAAGTTTCATTTGTACTTCCATCAGATGGACTGCATGTTCGTTTGCTACTACAATGTTATGTATGTAAAAAAATCGCCACGCCAATACTTTTTTCCCTAAGGACACGCCTAAAGATTTTTTTTTTCACTCGTTTCTTTTCTATTTTTTTTATATTTTGGTATCGGTATTGTCAGCCGAGTCCGAACTATATTCAAATTCTCAAGTCTCTAGCTCATCGAGAAGGTAGTGTAAAACCGATCACAACATTCCTGTCGAACAGACAAGACCTTTATACTTTATAGACTTAATAAGAACGTGGTCCACTCGAACAGACAAAACGCGTAAAACAACGCGAGTTAGTGAGCCTCGTGGCAAAACATGCATGGTGCCGCTACAAAACGCGACCCACCCCACACGTGCCAAGAACCAAGGCGGGCGGCTCATTTATCGCGCAGACAATTTTAAAATCACCACCGCAGGATTTGGCGTGATGGAGTGTTCGGGATTCACACGCGATGTACTTCCGAATCTCTCCGCAGAAATATCTCAGTTTACTTTAGTATATTACTATAATCTACAAAGAAATATCGCTAGTATGTACGAGTAGTGTTATGTTTTGAGTGTGTCCACTAATTTCCCGTTATCTCGTTTATTATCCCGTGTCTTTTACACAAAGATGTCTTAGTTTAGGTGACGATGTAGGTATTTTTTTATAGCACCGAGGTGAGGAGGACTGCAAACGAGCTTGCAGTTCATCTGAACAGCACTGCAGCTCGTGGTCATCTTTGACCTAAGGCAGGATCAAAGTTTTGCGGTAACTATGTTGATGAGGTTGATGCCTAGGTACTACAACGAACTCTATAACCATGCTTTATTTAGAAATAAAATTAGTGATAGGCAAATAATGCAGGAAATAAAATAGAAATGATGTAATCGTTACGCAAGTCCTGTTTTTTTTATTAAAGCAGAAACCCGCTTAATATCCAGAGACGCGCTGAAATTGACTACGACGCGAACTAAGCGCGCAACTTTCGTAAATCATGCGTAAATTGAATCCAATAAAGAAAAGAAAGAAAGTGTAATTTAAATGATAAAACCATTACGCAAGTCCCTAAACAAAAAGGTCAAATCGAACCAAAAACTCGCGTAATAAGTGAGAGAGAGACCCAGAGATGCGCTGAAATTGACCCCGACGTAAACTGAGCGCGCAACTTTCGTAAATCACACGTAAATTAAAGCCAATAAATTTTAATGTGGAAACACAAGCGTGGGAGCTCCCCGGCTGTCATCTAGCGTTATTTATGTTGCCTACAAGCTTCCGGCGATATACCTGCCCTTTCGAAATACCCTGCGGCTTCCATACGGCACAGAAAGTACGACTATTTTTAAACGTTTTCTATTGCTTTAGTGCCGTCTCAGATCAAAGACGATTAGATCTTAACTGATATACCAATATGGTAGTACAAATGGGTAAATCCTCATACTTTTTATATCCTCGTGATATTTGCTCAAGTTGTATAGGTTTTATAAGACGTAAAATAAATAAAAATAAAATTAATTATAACAAAGATGGTGATCTAAACGAATAAAAAAATTGACCAATTTCTTAATACAGTCATAATTTCTGAGAGTCATTAAAAACTCACTAAGCTTAAACTGTTTTTAATCGCTGGACTTTTACTGGGTTCCAAAATATCCTTGTGGCCAAGGGTGGTTTTCTCAACATATTTTCTTCACAAAGTTATAGAAATAAAGTAAATTGCCATATTTTTCTCGATACAGATATGATATCTAAGATTTGCCAATGAACTACTAAGTTCCTAAAGTTTCTATATAATATGCTATTCTATTTCTATGCGATACCAGACACTATTGTTTAATTATACGAACACTTTGCGATAGCATAAATGTGTTCCATTATTAAATATTAGCTCCATTCATCCGCTGGCATAATATTTTTGTCGCAAGTCTAGCTAGCTCTATGAAACAACGGCCCTAAACCGGGTTCCGGGAGCCGGGAACATTATTCAGCTCAATCCCGGGGTTTAGCACACTGGGAACCGCCTTACATCGCCACCAGACGGTTTAGCAGTATACTACATAAAACAGGCTTTGAGTCGGAGCACAATAGTGCGGCTTGTAGATAGCAAAGAGCAAAAAGTAGGTACGAGTATTTTTGATATTTGATTCAGCTATGGGTAATCATTAAATAATTGAAATTAAAAAAAATTGATTCATTTGCAGTGGTACGTAATAATTAAAAAAAAATGTAATAGGGATTCAGAAGATAAGAAGAATTAGTCGTGAATGTCACAGAACTTTATTTGGTCACGGAAAGTAATTTAAAAGTGCAATCCATATTCCACTTCCATGCTTCAATTATGAACGCGAAATTAACTCTGTCTTTTTCACGCTAAAGTCGCTGAACCAATTCATGTAAAACTTACAGAGATAGTTTGGGATAGAGTAGTTTTTTATCCCGATATTCATCATTTAAGGGGGTGGAAAAAGGAGTGAATAGTTTTGCTATATACAAAACGGCACAAGATTTTGTCGATATTGTCTAGTCTAAAAATCCCTCCCTCCCAAGTAACCTCCCCCTTTACCTACATTTGGATGTTCCTTTACCTACATCCAAATTTGTATAAACCAATAATATTTCGATAAAAAGTACAAATGACGCCAACTGCCAGTTTTTTCGACGAACCAGTGCATAAGTAAGTTGACAAGTCATACAATTCGAGCATTGGCTATATAAAATTCTGAACATGTCATATCGTTGACTAATCAACTATTAATTGACCAATGAGAGCACGGACGAGTCTGAGTTTAAAGAAAAATAGCCTACCCATACTAGTAAAGAGTTGTAATAAATATACGCTTTCATACAATCACACAATAATTTTGTTTAGTGCGTGTATTTTTAAACTGGACGATCTTCACAATGCGGGCGGAACGACAGGCAAAAGCTAGTACAGAATAATAAACATTGAGATATCTTCAGAATTCGCTCCGTTTCGCTTCTAAGGATGTCTTGTATTGTATGAAACAAAGATAGACAGAAGTCCTAAATAATACGACAAAACAAATAGTCGGGCTTACAAGCTCAGTAGCGGATTCGTGCGGCGGCAACGTAAGTCAAGATTTATCTTCCGTGGACCGCCATTTAGCATGACAAGCTTCGTACTTGTTAGTTCATTCATTTTATTAACAACAAAAGCGTGTAACCCCCCCAGTAGCCATATTGTATAAATATAGGGAAAGAGGAATTTCATTATCTGGACTGAAACGATAGGAAAACCCACTACGGTTTTGTCATTATCAACTCTCCGCTGTTTCAGGTTGAACGCTCATTGGTTTTTCCCATTTTATATGTTAACGATATGAGTTTTAATTCGTCATGCCTACTGAATGGTGAAATGTCGGAGTCTTTACTCAGTACAGGTTTTTACTCTTCAAGGTTTCCTGGAACCGAGGAATTTCTGACTTTCCTTGATTTGCCTAAGTCAACATTTTTATGTTCTTCAAAAGGCAAAACCTTTTCTCACCCGTATCGCTTTTTATCGGACTAGAACGCGAACAAACGCTTACAGATGTAGAACAAAAAATAATGAAAATATCTGGGCATACAAATGTTGAGTCAATACGATACAAGGTAGACAATACTCCTGAGAGGATGTTAAGGAGTAAACGTGTTCCCGAATAATGAAACGTCCGCTTTATTAAGGGTTTCGTAATGTAAGCGGATCTCAGTTCAAATACCAAGAGGTAAAATGATTTTTTGCATTATCTACGCAGGCATGTATGAATTTTCCAGAGTCAGAAAAGAGTATGCATTCTAATGTCTTACTCTAAATGAGTTCTAACTAAAACGATCTCCATTAATGAAAAAATCATCCTATATTGATAGAAAAAGTAGATTTTGTTCATGTTATAAAATATCCTCTATAGCTCCGTGTCGTGTCGTGTCCTATGGATTCATCTAGCTATATATAGCGTCATGCCGTTTATTGTCACGCCATACGAGACGATTTACTTAAGGCGCGCGAATGTGTTGCACATCAAAATCCAAATAATCATGTAAATGTAAGAGATATGCTAACATAATTAATATATTCCACGATTATAATCATCACTGTGACTCGATAATAAGGAAAATAACGGTATTATTATGTGACCAACACGCTACACCTAATTATAAGTTTATGCATTTAGGTTTCCCCAATTTTTGGCGATAACCAATATTCCAGCTTCCGATGCGGTGTTATCAAGAATTAGAGTTATTTTATTTGAGTTTTCTGATCATTACTTCCCACATAAAAGCTAATAATAGAAATGATTATGCACGAGCAAAAGCCGTTCTCAGTAACGGCATAAATCGCCGACGATAAAGGTATTCCTATACTTGATTAACACTGCTCATAAGCACGAAGATAATTGAAATTGAACGAGAAATTCCCGATGCAGTCTGGATTCTTTTGCTGCCTTTGATTTGAATTGGCGCTTAGTAGGAATTGATTCTGGAATAAAAGAATATCCAATTCAGGCTGTGCAGATTTCATCTATTTCATGGTAAAGGAGGAATTTTGCCAGTTTTCCCTAGGAGGCGTCTAAATTAAAACTCAAGAAATGCCTTCCGTCTTGTCTGAAGGAAACTTAGAATGTGTTAACGTTAGTCAGCGACTTAATTTATTTCTGCCGTATAAACTCAGACTTCTCACTAGGATTTTTCACTTTAGTTTTATTTCAATTGAATAGACCAATCCCAAAATAATCGATAATTTATCTGGAATGCTGAAATTCCTAGTACTAAGGACCCTTGTTCAATGAAGTAGAAAGATAGTAACCTCAAAAATCGAGGCATTCCAGGAAAACATATTAGTGCTTGCGGTAGATTACAGTGTTCAACGAGTTGTCCTATCTTATCCTAATCCTACCGAAGTTATAAACTAGCTGTTGCCCGCGGCTTTTCCCGCTTTATACGAATATATTAAGTAGAATGACAGTTTATCCGGCCTTCTTAACACTTACCGTTACATTTTGGCCAATTAACACAATACCTTTATAAATAATATGTGCTATTATGATATATTTCTCTGACAAATAATGGAAGTAGCATGCATATAAGCACATGATGTAATAGTACCACTTATAGTGCACCAGGATGTCTCAGTGCATCGCTGTCTGAGAGGAAATGTGACTAAACATGCAAGTATATCCGCCCATTGTAACAACTTATATAAAGAATACGCAAATAAATACACATTTATTAAGTAATCAATTCATAGAACAATAGGGGAAATGAAATCACAAAGGGAATGCATTTTCTTTTCCATATCACTGAAGTGACAGGAAAATGAGCACACAATTTTATTGATATGCGCTATAAAGTCGTTTTCTTGTTATTAATTCATGCTATAAAGTCATTTTCGTGTATCGTTTCTGAATAGTAGTACAGTCGGCATTTTGTTTTTCTCTTATACTTCGATTTTATTTATGTGTCAGTTTGTTTTTTCCTGACAAACATACCAATTAAATTTTAAAACATTTATCGTTACTCCGACTGGGTTGAAATTGCCCATACACTATTTGTATGTCAATTTTGTGTTGTATTATGTGACGTAATTCTACATCCAATATGGCGAACTACTCAAAATTGCAGAGAAAATATTTATATCATTAATTTATTTTGACTAGTAACCGAAAAATATTATGAAGATTCATTTATTCAACTTAATAATTATTATTCAAATGATATCAATAACATTAAACGTTTTAATAACAAAAATGCAATTACAGATTACCATTGATCAATAGTATCACGATATTTTCGCCAACTTTTAATGCTGTGTCCCTTAAACTTCCCCTTCGACATTCATTGATTGTCAATTAAGGGAAACAGAATTAACTCTACGATGTAACTTGTTCTGCCCTGTGTACCGAACGTACTTACAGGCTTATAAAAGCCGAGCGAGCTTCGCAAAGCTGTCGTACAAGAGCGATTACAAGCATGGGATCTAAACTTATGTTAATGGGTATATTATGCGCAGCACCCATTATGGGCTTGTCTGACGTCACTATCAGGATGTCACTCGATTATTTCCGAGAGAATCATGTGAAATTCGTTTGTTTGTTGACGTGTCGACTAGATGTGTGTATGTATAGTCTTATCTATTACTTTTTTATTGTACCCTTACTTTCTTCTCCTTGTACATATTGTAGTTATCGCTGTGCTTAATTTTTCTTTTTTTCCAAGGGTGTAAGATATTTTTTTAACACGCACGAACATACACACACATACACGTTCGAGTTTTCACGCTAGCGTTGTATATTATATTTAATATTTCTTAGAAAGCCAATTCTCAATGGAATCACTCTATCTCAAACTCTTTGATAATTCTGGTCTCGAAGCTTCTCCACGTTTCAACTCGACTGTCAATATGTCAGTTTTAATATTTTTTATGTAGAGAATATAGAGAACAGTGGCGTATCGGCACCCTATTTTGTTGGTTTTACGAGCCGTGTGAACTGCATATGGAGGATGGATTAGAGCAAAGCAGACACTTGAACGATGAATAAATTACATTATTACCACTTCGCAACAGTACGTGTCGCGTGATCATCTTCACGATCAACCGTCGTAGAGTCAACTTAACCCTGATGATGCTCTGTTTTACACGTACGAGAATATATATATGTTAGACCCCTTAATCTTTTTACAGAGTAGACCAATCTTCATAATTGTTTTTAAACGGTTAGGGTACTCCGAAGTTTGGTCCCATAAAAATTTCTTACCCTGAGGGTAGAAAAATAAGGGATGATTGCGTATTAATTTACTGATTTTACTGAGTTATGTGTTCACCTCTCATACCTTGTAGTTTAGCTTGTTAGTAAATTT
>DWNJ01001901.1:0-11257 GCA_018250275.1 Udranomia eurus
ATCAGCATTTCAATGGATTTTACGCGTGTAAACCCGGGGTAGGATTAACTGCGGGCATAAAAGGAAAAATCCCAATATTTCCGCTTAATACGAGTATTAAAATAACTCACGGAGGGCAAGTCACAATCGGCCCATAACTTTTGATCGGTTTGACCCAAAAAGATAATGTTTTCCATGAACATAAACACAAGAAAAACACTAAAGTGGAAAACATTGTTTTTGTACGAACGTCTATCTAAACTTTGTAAGGCGTTTAACTGAGTTCGTAAGTCTCGAGATTTCTTGGAGAGGATTTTTTTCACTTACTCCGCCGGCTTGAGCTAAGTTTCAGGCTCAAAGTGAGTGCAATTTCCATACTGTATTTAATTTTTCTGCATCAAAAACAATGTATGTTTACTTTCTACACATGTGGAATAATAATAATAATGAAATTTGAATAACGATTGGAGTATCTAAGGGATAAAGGTATAGTTCCGCCCGTTTGTGTTACTAGAATTCTGATCTTTTCACTCGGCCCTTTTACTATATGTAACATATATTCACGAGCAATAGCGATTATAGCAAACAATTAGATCAATCTCATATTTAAACTCTCTCATTTACCAAGCATCAAACAGAAAATAGGCGTACAGTAGTACAATAAGGAAAATATTTAATTCGATTGATACTAACTTCGATATATTAAAAAAAGATTAAACATGCTGTTTTACTAAGAACCGGTCATACAAACCTGTTACTTATATCACGAGAAACGATTGTCACGCTACTATAATTTAGCACCAATTAAGAAGTAAATCGGGCACAGGTAGCAGCTGTGAGTGAGTCTTGGTTTCTCTTCTTCTTAAAACAAGAGCAACAAGTCACAGTTCCAGTTGATTTGTTTGGTGATCCGCTGTCGTTAAACTTCATCGAGTTTTCTACAAGATTAAACACACTACAAGTTGGAGATAAATTAAGTGTCCCCAATTGTGGAGTAGTGTTGTATGTTTAGTCGAACATTAACGTTTGTATTCGTATTTATTAAGAAGGCTTAATCAAAATATCTCTACACCTACAACTACACACCCAATAAAGATGAATTCGTTCAAATATTGTTACCAAGTCGTTACGAGTCCTTTAGTTTCGCATGTAGTGTGTACGAGTATATGCAATGGCGGATTTACCAATAGGCTGAGTAGGCTCCAGTCTTTAGCGACATATTTCAAGAGGGGCGGAAAATAGGTTATTCGGCAATTTCAATCTAATTTTTCTACCTTTTCTTCGCCGTCGTCTAGAAAGGAGGGCATTCATTGGAATACTTTTTGGTTAGCCACTCTGTGTATATGTTAAAGAAATTTGAATATACAAAATGGTTAAATGACCACAGAAAGTACCTTGATCCTTCTTGGGAATGATTAGGGATGGACGGCAGTGACCATTTACCGGGTGGACTGCATGCTTGGAAAAAACGTTGGTGTTTCCCCCTCTTTCGCGTCTTCGTAATGTATATCTTACATATACTGATATAGGAAATGTATATCTGTATTTAGGCTAATGTAATATATATCTGCATTCAGGGATATATCTCTCTCTTCAAATGCATTTCCCTTAATCTCCTTAGTTCTTATTTCCAGCTCTAATTGGTTCGCACGTACGGTTTCCGAACGGGTTGAAACGCAGGGAACAGGATCTCTAGAAACGTGTTCTGCATAACGTTAATGGTTGCGTCTAAATAAAGGTAAAGAGTGGTTCTTGCTGGCTTATTTATAGTGACGTAATCTATATTTGCAATGATGCAACCGCTATAAGGCTGGGTTGACGGTTTCAAAGTTCGTTCTAAAGTCCGTTATTATATCCTCTAAGTAATTATTCATAATTTGCTCCTATCCGTGACTTTGCCTGCGATAATAAATGGAGTTGTGTACTGCATAGAATTATAGACAATTGTAGTCTGTAAAAAAATCCATTATACTTGTGCTTCCACACACATTTTCAGTAGTTATCGAACACTTATTACTACCGCTAGCCTATTAACTTTTAATTGGTTACCTACGTCATTTTATTATATTTGTGATAACGTATATACCAAATTCATCTAATATTCATGATGGTCACTTCCGTAATAAAGGCTCATTAAGATATTAAAGTGTAACTGACAAAAATTCGCATTTATAATTGTTATATCTTTTTAAATTTAATAATTATAATCTTAATTAATTTTTTGTTACATTTATTACGAGTATTTTAAACCTCGATATCGTATCTCCAAATGTAGTTTAAATTTTAATCTCAAAAGTAATCATTGCTAACTCTAAGGTATCTCAAAGTGGTATAGTCTGGTGTACAATGGTTGCTGGTTGAATTATGGTAATCTTCGTAAGTAACGATTAGATTTAGATCAATAGAAAGATACGCTAGCTGCTCAAATGTGATCTCAGATGTATATATACACTTACACGCACATTTGGCGCATGAGCATGCATGGCTTATTGCTGATAATTGTGTAAAATGTGTTATCATTTAATTCGGTTCATGTTACTGCAAGATATTCATTAAGAGACCGCATGGCATCTATATAATTGCCTTTAATTGATTTTAAGCTCCGCGTTAGCTATTAAGATATAATAAGTATAATATTATATAATAAAATAAATAAATGAGCTATGTCGCATGCAACGACGGATGTTAGTTATTCACTGTCTCCCAGGAAGACCTGTTATTTGTTGGACATAAAATGCAGATCCTTAGATAGATAATTGTGATGCATTGCTACTGTGAAGGTTAATTGAAACTATACTGGCTATGCTCATTTAGTCATATATGCTCAGCATCGGCATAAACACTGCTGCACGGGTGATGCAGGTGTACGCTAACTGGAAGTAGTTAGTTAATTGAAGAATCACTATTAAAAAATGTAAGCAAATTCGAATTCCTCGTATTATATCAAGTCTCAAAAAAGACTTATTCGGGGACCCAAACAAAATACCGGCGCACGATTCAAAATTTGAAATTGCAGGACAATGTCGGATAAAAACTTGTAATTGTCTCCGAAATTCGGTTGTGATTTCGTGTCGGGCTGATGGTGTTTTTGCGGCGCGTCATTTGGCCGGGGATTTGGGGGGTGGAGGGGTGCGGGGTGGGCGGCGATGTCGCCTTAATTGGCACCGCATACAGGCCCACTCGCAACAGGTAGAGTCTTGCATATACTCGCCTGTGTATGTACATACGGTCAAATTATATTAAAGTTTTTGCGCGTTTGGTATAACATTGAGGGAGCTAACGAGCGTGGTTTGGTGATAAGTGGTTTCTGCTACAGTCCACATTATCAGGCCCAGACAGGGTCTGAGTTATGTCTAAGGTCGACAGTAGATGCGTTGATACTGAGTCGTTCCTGGTTGTTATTGACAGATTTGACAACAGTCGTTAAACCTGGTCGGAGTCCATTTTCTTCCGACCAACACGCCTTGAAGCAGCGTGACGGAGTATGCATCAGGCCTGCCCCAATTGTGGGAAGAGACCTATGCCCAGCAGCGGGACATAAAAGGGTTGCGGGCCTAGGTAGGTAGGTGACGGCACCTACATACCTATGTCTACCTTATGTTATATGGTAGTGTTCGGGCTGCAGTCTACTGCTTTGATGGGAGTGGCACTTAACCAAGGGGATCCCGACTTAACCTAACCTAACCTTAACCACCAAAATTAGGCACAATGTTAGTTATCAGAATTACTTGAAAGTAATTTTATATTCAATTATTTGCTTTGGAGTTCGCTACAATTAGAAAAAACTTTACGTTACAAACACGTAAACATACACATTCACATTTATAATTTTTGTAGTATTAAAAGCTAATAGCATTTTGTGTATGTATCCACCGTTATGTCTTTATTATATCAAATAGAGATCAGGCCACGTTTAAGGGTCTGCTGAATGCCCAGCTGCCTTCTTCTGCCCAGTCCTATCTTAGTGTTACCATAGATACGTTTCTACTCCAGAAATGTTGGCTCGTGTCTGTGAATTGGCAACAACAACAACCTTAAGCTGCACCAGAGTAGCTCTACCATCGATAATTAAGCCGCAACACAGAAATCGAAGCTGATTCCGGGTTTACAAGACCCTAGAGTAGCTCTACCACCTATAACACATACGTGAACCTCCATTTCCCTAATAACATTTCCGTTTCTATATCCGTTTTCCATTTGCTCGTAAAACAATAATAAAAGTAGAGAAAATTAGAAGGAAACCCATATTTGTTGGCCGGAGGCTTTATATTAGTGCGATAAAGTGGTATTAGTGTCAGATCGTAAAAGCTAATCGCGGCTAATCGCCACTTGCTACCGTTAATCGATCTGCGAATGTACGGGTTCGAGTACTTGGAAAGTATTAACTCGACGATTGGTCCTTAACCCCTTTTAGAATAAAGAGGTTATTCGTATTCCTTCACGGAGGGTAGGGTGGTTTTAACACGCTTTTATTAGTATCATTGTGTGGATTCGTTTATTTGAACGTCTATTGAGGTGAGCGAACATTTTGTGATTCGATTCGTAAATCACTACCGCTACTTCTGCCTCACCGCATCAGTGTTCTTGCTATTGTGTTTTAGCTTAAAGCGTTCCAACTTAGTCCTCAGGGGTAGCAACCAATTAGAGGTCCACCTAAAAAAACACTTTGATCCTGTTTTAGGTTGATGACCAATGTCCACGGGAGAGGGCACTTTCCGTCTGGTGGACTGTATGCTCGTTTGCTACCTCCGCAAGTTATAAAGAAGCTAACGAAGTCTTAGTCTTAGTCTTATCGGTTGAAATAATAATTTACAATCTGTAGGCCATGTTTTGAAATTATATGACAGGACTGAGATCAGTAATGCAGGTCCTGCAAATCAGAACCAACTTCACTTTCATATTTCTTAGCAAATTGTCTTTTATACTGTACTGCAAACCTAAATTATATTTTTATTATGATTGACGATTATTACTATTTTCATAAGATGAGGTACATGCCCAGGCCTGTTGCAAAATAATACACTGATGTATATACATAACATACGTATAAGCTATGATGAACTTAACGACTTCCAATTGTTTGTCTGTCAGAAAATGCTATTAGCTATCCTTCGTTCCTTCATCGCAATGAATACTTAGAGTATGTCTATATATATATGTGTGTGTATAAATATAATAAAATTGCATCAATTCTGAATGATGAATACGAGCTTATCAAAATATATATAAAAAATGTAGGACTTTTATACGACTGGTAATGGAATGTCTACTGATCTCCAATTAATTTTCGCGGTGGAGTGGCTCGTAAAAACCAACACTGCGTTGTCGGTAATTGATCATCCGATGTACGTCCTCTGGTGCCATTCACCCACATAATAGGCTCTTCAAACCTTTTCCAGCCCCAATTTCAGGTTGGTTTACAGGGAACATGGATATTAAGCCGTCGAGCATCATGTCCGGATGTACACCTACACACAAATGCATTGACGTAGATAAACGTCTGAATTTTTCGTGTTCTATTCTTTAATTAGAAACATTTTAGGGGCCTTTAAAATGTTTTTTCTTAGACATCTTCCATGTACAGACATTGATCACTTACAGATTTATTATATGTATATATATTATAGTACCTGGATGCTCCTGGATCTCTGCTCAATATCTTTAACTAAAAAATGTTGTCCAATCTCAAACCATACATTAATTGTCTTAGTGCTTAACAACGATATCTATTTCAGCGTTGCTGTGTCGGTAAAGCAGTTAGTTGCTGCCAATTAAAAAAATAGTATTACTCGCAAAAAAATTAAATTTATAATTAAAAAATTTTTCATTGCCTGAAAATATTAATAAAAAGAAGTTTTCTAAAAATGAAACCTAGCTAGATCGATTAATCGCCCCCGAAACCCCAAACTTGTCGAATTTCATGAATATCGTTAGAGCCTTTTCCGAGATTCAGATTATATATTGAATATACAATTTTGTAAAGGTATTACATATCTAATTCGCTTAGAAAAAATACAAGACGAATTACGCACGCACTACCGGTCGTACATTTCTGAGACACATTTTTTCCAAATAACTTTTAGATACTAGACGCAACTATTCCTTTTATGTGTGTATCAAGGTTAAGTAATAAAGCCAGGAACGTCTAGTAATTCGACTGTAACCATTTAAAGGAGCGTGCGAACATTCCGCTTGTAGAAAACCAATATTTTTCCATTAACCTAATAGCAGATTAAGTTAATACCGCTGACAGTTCACGGCAATAATCCTATATGGAAATTGCGTGGGTAAATCAGAGATCCTATCTACCAATTACGACTTTAAGGCTGATTTCAAATGGAGCGAAAGATTGGTTACCAAATGCGTGAAAAAGAACGCTTCTTTTATACTAAGTTCACATCGATTTCCATTGTTATTCTGATGTTCATTTTTGAAAGATTTGTTTTCTTTGGGTAAATGATACGCTTTCGCTAACGATAGCACGCATCTAATAGTAATTCTATGTAACTCCTAGAGATTTAGTATCTTCTAGTGTCGATGCGAACGGGATTCTTGTGCTAAATACATATTGTTGCCCCTTGACTATAAGTTATACGCAGCAGTTAAAGATTAATATAACTCTAATTTTTAATAATATAGCATGGTTAAAAGTTTTTCTAATTGTGGTATATCGTTTAAGCAATCAAACAGTTATGTAGGGAAAATATTTGCGTATATGATTATTCTCTTTTAAGATAATTTGAGTGACTGATACATTTGGGTTACTTTCAGGCTGTAGTTTGCACTATCATATCAACATAGTTCCGGCAATTTTCCAACAAACCACGTCTGCTGCCAAACCAATGATCTCACTAAATAGAGGGAAACCATAAATAAGGTCTTGCTTGGGAGTCTCGTTCCTCGGCACTGAGGGAACGACTAGCGAGAGAAAGAGATTCGAGAGCAATTGTTAGTAATATACTCGCATGTATATAATGCGGCCGCGCGTGAACATAAAGGTTTTGTTGTGTAATATAATTCGATGGTTGAACATTTGGTGTTTCAACTGCGGAGGCACCATCTCCTCACCTATTTTGGCTTATAACAGTAGTATGTTCTGATTTGAAGGGTGTGGTGAGGGAGACAGACTTAACTGAGGTGTTCTAACTAAGTCCTCAGGGGTACCAACGCATACGTGGTCGGCCAAAGAAAGAACTCTATTGTCTTGCGTTGATTATGTTATAAAAAATATATACCTTCACGTCACACGTGGAAAGCCTTGCTTAATTGCTATAATAAGATCTACGACATTTCCGTAGCGCGAGATTCACATTCACCCTCCATTTCCGACTGCGAAGTGCAAACAGATCGATAGTGATTCCGCTGGAGCAAGTGGACCGGTTTCATCTCTTGTGATTTGATGCTGACTTTTCTGCACATCAAGTAATGGGGTAATAACACTATCTGCTCTATATTTCTAAGTACATCAGGTATGTAAAAATTGTTAGTTAAAGACTTATTCGTGTGAAGTGAAGTGTGTGTGTGAAGAAAGAATTATTCGTGTCATTCAAAATTGGTTTGGAGGTGGGAACCGAACCCTCGTCTCTAGCAAGCAGATAGAATCCCGGACGACATAACAAAATTCAAAGAGCCAAACGAGTATACTTTAGGATACGGTTTTTAGAACCTTATTTTAGTACTAATATAAAAATAAAACTTTGTATTCAGCCAGAGTCGCATAAGCTCTTCATATAATATCTGTAAAATTCTGGCCAAAAGTAACTACATTCAGGTATCGAAGGAGCTGATCTAAACACGCCTAAAGGGTTGCAACTAAACAAAGTCGTTACTGCTAACGCCAAGATCTGTGAGATATTCGCACAAAGCATTGCAGTCAAATATCTGCGATTGCACGCCGGTTCCATATATTCCACTTACCCTAACCCTCTTTGTTCCCTATAATCTCAAAGGTAAACGTGTTTCGCAACAAAAGCTTTAACGTTCTTATTACTGGTTTTACGGCTCTTTAGAGTTGTAAATAATGTTCTGGTGAGATTAAAGACGTCTAATTGGAACTTTGTTGCGTAAAGCTCTTAGTATTAAAATAAGATGTAGTATTCGCTTCCATTTTCCACAGTATTATTGTATTTTTAGAGTACAATTTGCTATGCTTGACAGTCCACCGCATAAGTATTTGCAATGTGGAGTTTATTTTAGAAGTTTTCCTTAGCCGCGAAGTGTTCGTTCTCTCGACGTGCACTTCATAAACCATTATGTAGATATATCTTTCACTGTACAATGGGCGAGTTCATGAAATCAGTTGTATACCTAATAGAAAGTTGTTGGACATGGCCATAATAATCATTATTATTACTTTATAGACTCTTCAATTAATTTAGTTTTCTAATTGATATCATTATAATATTAAATCAATTTATATGAAAACAATAGAATTTAACATAATATTACGCTAACGCATGAGGTCAACCTGATGTAATGTTAGATGTACGTTTTTTGTGAAATAAATAAAACATATTTTAACCATATTTTACAAATGGTTATTTATGTAGAGGAAAGTGATCAGGATATTTACGATTATCATTTCGTTTTAAATACACTTCATACAGTGAGAAACAGAAAGAAATAATTAAATTGATCTATGGTTGATGATTAATCCTGAGCATTGTTTGTACGCGACGTACGTTATTGGATACGTTACAAAACAAATCGTTCACCATCCCATGGCACTTCTCCAATTGTCTGTAACCCTAGTTCTACATAAGCAAAACGGACATAAAATACACAATACAAATCTGATCTTGTTTTCACAACTCCGAGCCGACGCTTTATACCTACCTATACCTGCGCCGCTTCAGATATAAACGAATTAATGTTTCTGTCGTGTTATATCAACAAACGGATCTGTGGTCTTGTGTTACAATGCATAAATCTTCATTTTAACGAAACTGAAATGTTTGTTTGTGATTTCAAATTTCAAAACTTTTTTGAAGGTGGGTGCAATCGAGAATAGTTCAAGCGGAAAATTGCATTATTATCGTTTAGTAGTTAGTTCTATTTGTTGCGTTGTTCTATAAATAATTTGAAAATCATAACTTTGTTGATTAAATTGTACAACTATTATTGTTAATATTAAATGTATGTATCACAAGACCGCGGACAACACACGTAGGCTCGTGGAAACCTATGAGTACGAGCCTTGCAGACGCCTTTGCAGATAAGTAATTTAAGTTTGTCGGCTTTATGTGAATATCTGTGTTAAATTACATCATTCTTATTCAATCGTTTGTACGTTAAAAATTTCTCGCGACCCCCGTATATGTTAAGAACTTCTGGGGACTATACTGTGTTATTAGCCGCTCTTAATAAACCAATGTAAATTTTTAAACACTTCATATATCTAATCATTTATTTTGTTTTCAATAGAAAACAACCAACGAAATTGTTGGTTGATTAATAAATCAACCAACGAAAGTACTATTCATGAGTAAATAAATGTTCGATATAATACAATCAAAATTTGCGAACCTGAATCAAGTTAAATCAAGTTCCATGTGGGGTAGGATTAAAACACGGTGGTCTTCGAGTGGTCGAATAAGTAGGCCAAAGTGAACACTCAGATCCACCACTACAATAGCTATCTATTAAACCGATAGCATTGTCTTCAAACCTTTGGATTATGGACAAGACAATTACTTCAAGTGTTTTATCGATTGCAACACGAGACACAGGCTTAGTTTGTTTAGTCGACAAACAATAGAAATCGCGGGAAGTATACTTAAGATAAATAAATAATAAGATTAAGCTGATAAGGCTTACGACGAAAAATTCTATCGCATCCAATAAAATATTAAATACAGTGTTTTATAGTATTTGAAATTCTTTTATAATCACGTAAACAACAGTAATAAAATACTTATGCGTTATTTTATCTGCTTTGAGTACGTGACTTTATGAACTAAGGTTAATAACATTAAACAGATTATCGTCGTTTTTGTATCAATCGGTTTCATAATGTTAGACTATCGACCGCTGGATGGCGGGATGAATGTATGATAAATCTTTTCAATATAATTTTACACTATCAATCAATCCAACTTGTACTTGTGATTTAGTAGAAACCACATGTACATGTATAATACCATTTCGAATAATACGGCAAGAATTCACTATTGTGTCATAAAATTAAAAGTCTCTGTAAATATAACAGATATAGGATCGACTACAATTACTTCTTCCACCCTATTGTAAGTTGGTAAAATTAAAAAAATATACTTTAACGTCATAGATACCGGAACAGTTAATAGAACGACAAGGAGATAGCAACTGCCGCCATGGACATTTGTATTCAACCCAAGATAGGATCGAAGCTCTTTCTAAGGTCGAACATAAATGCGTTGCCACCCCTGAAGACCAAGTTGGAATGCCTCGATTAAGTATGTTTCCTGACCACACCCTTCAAACCAGAACACCGCAGCAAGAACAGTGCCGTTATAAGGCAGAAACAGGTGTGGTAGAAGGGTGGCAGAAACGATTTCGATGTCACAAGTGTGTCTATCTGTTTACAAGTCATCGTAACTGTCACCTGTAAAGTATTTTAATACTTAATAACTGCACAGGAAGGTATATTTGTTCATTTAAATATAACTCGGTAGAAGTATTCACTGCGATTTCACACGTCAGGGTCTAACTGATTCGAGCACACATGAGCATTTGCGCACATGGTGTATCGTGGGCATACGGCACTGCCGGCTGCATTGCCATTCAATTAACGTTGCTATGACATTAACATAAAAACGAGAAAAGGTCCCGTCATACTGAACACGCTTACATTGTACTGCGCCGCCTGCAGAACAATACCGAGTAGCTAATGAGCGTGTTATCATGCGACCGTGATGCATTCGTAGTTCCAATGACAGATTGCAATCTCATAAGTTCGCGCGCTAAGGTAAGGGCACACTGCAAGAATGGCCGCGCGTTTTTTTCATGCGTTTTGTATACGTGTTTTTTTCGAAATTTACACGAAAAAATTTATACTAAGTGGTCGTGCGTAAAATATAATATGCATGTCTGAATGTGTTTTATACATTGTCAATTAATTATGTATTTAAAATGGCAGATTGTTTTGTAATTAAATCTATTTCATAAGAACGAATAGAGAAGAGACGAAAAGTTCAAGAAGAGAACGAAATATTTATAGCATGTATTTATAAATACATATATATGCATTTTTTACAATAACAATACATTTAATTATGCCCTATGAGTGTGAATAGAACCC
>DWNJ01001902.1:0-11256 GCA_018250275.1 Udranomia eurus
CAAATAAAGTGCATTATAGGCATTTAATGCTTTTCTTTTTCCAAAAGAAACGTTCTTTGGTTCGGATGTTTTACCTCACTCTTTTACAGACGCCTTTGGATTTCCACCTTTTCCGATCGTTACAAAATTCTCTTAATGGAAAAAACAATCTACTCTTTGCTTGAGATAAAATCCCATTTGGACAAATTTGTCGCCGAAAAACAAACTCCGGACAATCTAATATTTGGCAGTTTTCTACTACAAAAACTATCGTTTTCGTTAACACTCGTTTTAGAAAATATTAGCAGAGAATGCTCGAATATCGTGCCACCCAAACTCTTTAAAGTTACCTAGCGTAACATTTTCGTGTAACACAGAAATATTGTGAAAACTTTTAACGTCTTCTATGTAACAAAAAATATACTTCTATTTAAGCTTCATTTACTTCATTAATAATGCTGTTGTACGGAGCTCAAATAAGTAAAGCAAATACATAAAATATCTAACAATGCGCGTCTATATTAATTATGATGACATTCTGCGCCCAAGAGCGATAAAGAAACCAAGTTCTTGTGATAAACTTATCCAATTCCATCAAATGTCGGCAAGTCAGTTGTTCAGCCTCGCTAGTTAAACTTTGGATTCCGAATATGTTATAATTAGTAGTTATGACCCTCTGGGGTAACGTGGTAGACGAGGTCGTTACCGTGAATATTGTAAAATTACCCTTCTTCCTTTAGTGAAGATTTTTTGAAGTGAAATCTTTTATAGCGGCGTTTGTTACGGGAAATTCATATGGGTTGGTAATCAACATGCTAATAACGCGTGTCATATAATTAATAGTGTCTGTACAAAGTTTAATTTTGTTTAATTTTCAAATAAGTGTGCAGTACAATCTATTTATATATGTAATCTATTTATGTATTTTTTTTATATTTTGAAATACTACTGTTACTGTTATTGACCACTATAGTTTTAGTTACCAATAGTCTGCCATTTTTTTAGTAGCAACGTAAGGATAATAGATTCATTTAAATAAAAAGTGATTTGTTAACAAAATTATCGATCTAATTTCCTCATAATTCTATTTCAATATTGCAATCAATTTTAGGTGAAAAAAATTGTTAAAAAAAGGTGATTCTAAGATTATTATTAGGCAGGCATATTAATCCTTACGACCGAAAATTATTACGTCGTCAAGATAATAATTTACATAATTTTATGAAGATAAAAAGTGGGTTTCATAGCATGTTATCTGGGCGCACAGTTTAGAAGAAAATTTAACTAATTCATGCGAGAGACGCGGCTGAGGCGGTACGAAGTGCGCTTGGTCAACTAGTAAGGTGACATAAACTAAGAGGAGGTAAGCCTCCTTGCATGCCTTAGCTAGATCACCTTATGTGTCACTAGGTTCCACGCCTCTCTTATATAAACACCAAAAGCAATTAGTATAAGTAATAGAATGTAGCACGACACAGAAAGAGTCCAGATACTTCTCTGTAGCGTGTTAAATTTTCTCTCCACATCCCAACACATTGTAATAAACTCACAATTGTGCATCTTCGCAAAGCGTAACGAAGCTATATGAATGTTAATTAAACTTTGAAACTATGTAGGCGATACGCTCAAATAAACACCGAGGAGGTTGTTTAGTTTTCATGCGAGATGTTATTAAACATAGCAGGATAACAAAATATCACAAGCAATTATCTTCTGGTTCCGTGATCCGAAATCGTTTGAAAACGGTTGACTGGGCTCAACTATGTAGGTATGTAACATAATTCGTGGACCTGATATTATTTTGGAGAGAAATGTACCAAATAAATATGTGTAGCTACTATTTGTGGGATCTGATGTCCTCTATCGTTTTGGTTGTAACCAAGACTAACTGCACACTATCTCTTGCATATTCTCTTTATAGTGGAGCAGCGTGGCTATTTAATAACTCACTTTTGAATGTACACTTTTGAATGTACCCAGAAAGAGGATAAACGAATCAACAAACACACATGAAAGAAAAAAGTACCAGGCCAACAGCTCGTCACAGGCGATTACCTACTACAGTAGTTGTTGGGTTGTAGTTGGGTGATAAAAACAACAATATTTCCAAATGTTTTTACCGATTCGTTGCCCTACCAGTTGAGCGTCCTGGGTTCGATTCCGTTATTTCGATTCCGATTCGTTTGTTTTCTTGTCTTTACTAGTACTTTTTCATGCCAAAACCCACGACAAAGAGAATCTAGTATGGAGTTGTGAGTGTGGTTCTATTTTACGCAATAAAACGCACAAAATCATAACTTAATACAAAAAGTACCAGGGCACCAGCCCGTCGCAAGCGATTACCAACTAGTTGAGTGATCCGAAACTGGCTGACGCCGCGCTGGCACTTCCTTGATTGAGTTAGGCGCGTTTGCGTGCGGTTGCAACGCTGCAAAGTTGCGAGGGAACGTCAATTTTTCAACAGCCCCCGCTTCACCGAAGCCGGAAATAACTGCTTAGTTAGACCGGTGATTTGTTTGAAATGCCTTTGCACTGTGCCTGTTTGTAGTGCATATAGATTTAGAGCTTAAAGTGTTGTTTATAAACAGTATTTTTTAACATTTCATCGGAAAGAAGGACGGAGATCTCAAACATAGAAGGGTTCGAAAGCAATAGTTTTAAGTTATTTTATATTTTGGTTGAGGAATTTAAACTCTCGTATTCATAACATAAAACGTGGTAGGTAAATAATATAATTCCTGTACATAATACATAATACATAATACATAATATAGCATTTATTGCAATTTTTAAAGTACTCTTAATAAATACATTACAACAGCATAGTAACATCAGTACAGCTTAACTGAAAGTGGGATATGCGAGAGAGCTTTTCGTAATGCTATTTGAGAAGCAAAGCCGTGAGCGAAAGTTTAATATGTTAATAAATAACAATAACAGTCTCAAATTCCCGGTAAACAAAACGCCGTATAACGCAACTGATGTTGAGATAATTAAATTCTAATTCGAGAACTAGAGTTTATTATACATATACGTAATACCAACGGCACAAGTCGGCATATTTACTTTAGCGTATTACTGTTATCAAATTGTGCTCGCGAGATACGAAGAACAGTGGGTGTTTTCGCAAAGTTTCGAGGTAGGTAGGCATGTAATGTTATTTATTACTTGGCAAGTTCGTGTGTACTCGTATCTTGATGAAAGGCATTGTCGAACGATGTCTGCGGCGTTTTTGTTTGATGTGAATTTTTTAGGTGCCGGAATTATTGAGGGATGGATGTGTTTATATCAATCCCGTGGATCCTTTGTTTATCCTGAGGCTTTCTGATGTTACGGTAACAAACGCGGATTCCACTTTATAGTGACAACAATGAGGTTTTACTTTTTTGTATTATACTTTTTACGACCCGGGTTCACTACTGAACGATGATCTTTTGAATATGAAACTTAGATTATATTGGATTATATAAGAACTTAGTGAAAGTGGTAGGATATTAAAATTTTACGTTTCTACACCGGAGGCAGTATTTCTGCATTATAACAGCAGAACTTGATGCTGTGTTCTGGTTTGTAGGCTGTGTTCAGAGAGATACTGTGTTTTAGTTTGAAGGGTGGTAAAGAAGACACAATTGAGGCTTTTCAACTTAATCCTCAGGGGTAGCAATGCTTCTGTGGTCGACCTATGAAAGAATTTCGTTCCTATCTTGGGTTGATCACAGATGCCCATTGGCAGTCACTTGCCATCAGGTGGACTGCATGCTCGTTTGCAACAAATGTTATAAAAGGTTACCGGGACCTATTCTTTAATGAAACAAAAAATATTAATTTAAAATGGGTTTTGATTGCACCCATCGTAATTTTACTTTCTTTTAAATTAACATACTGCGTCGCCATGCACAAAAATTAAAATTTATTAATTACAAATTATTGCAATTTTCTATAAAACAATCTATGAAACCACTAAAAACTCACTCACTCACAAGATCATGGCATACTAAATATAGACGAACATAATATGTATAGTTCAAAAATAAACTAACTATATATATATATAAAAAAATTATATATTAGTTACGTATCTTAGTAGGAAAGGTAGCTAATATACAAAGTTTTCACATTTGTAATAATTTAGTGTATCTTAGACACGAGTTTCAGGTCTACTATACGGGCCTAAGTTTCCCTTGAAAGTACACAAATCACTCGTATTCATAATCTACAAACATTCTTCAACACCGTTTTACTTATATGTGACCGTGTGCCTCTAACTTTATCACGAATGGTGCTGAAAAAGATTTCTTGGTTCGACTCCAGAGACACCACCAGCAAACCTATTTATGCCTTATAAAAGCAGATTGTTTTTGCTACCGTGTTATAGTTTGAAGGGTTTGGTAAAGAAGACAGAGAGAAATACCTCGGGGATAGCAACGCATCTGTGGTCGACCTAAGAAGGAACTTCGATCCTATCTTGGGTTGATTACGGATGTCGATGAGCACCAGTGACCACTTAACATCAGATGGACTACATGCACGTTTGCTACCTTATAAAAAAACATCATTTTTTTCAAGATGACCTCAACTAAAGAACTCATCTTATCCAAGATGACCTCATCTAAAAGGATCCGATATACAACCCAGCGCTTGTTTGTTACCTTTTCACAGCTTAACTGTACACTTATCTTGAAAGCGAGGAGCTGGGATCTTGAAAAAACAACGATAAGAACCGAGATTTACTACTTAAATGCTTTATGGCTCTCCGGTACGCTGAAGCTTAAAATGCTCAAGAAAATTGTCAGAGGTCACTTGCTCAAGGATTCTCGCGCGTGATATACGGTAGAAATGGTATGACATATATGGCATGCGTATTGAATTGAATACTCACATTAAATAGTGAGATGCTTGACAAAATTGTAGCTAGAGGGCAATTAGTCAAGAAAACAACTGAAAACTTTGATAGCGACGTTTGGCACCCGAAAATCTTACGGGTTGGTGAGCAGTGACCAACATGCTCAACACGTGTCATAGAATTTAATCATAATTCTATTTCAATATTGCAATCAGTTAGAATTTTAAAAATACAGTTTTAAATTTTCACTGCTGTATGTCCTCATGTCTGCTTTTTTTCACATATTCGCTTATACCAACTTGTTTATATTAGTTCCATTCACAAATTGCTATAAATGTTTTAACCGCACTGAAGTGAAATTAAATTCATAAATGCAATTCGCGTATCGCTTATTGGTCAATTAAGGGTTTCGGTATTTGGGTAGTTAGGGCTTTTTGTACGATTCAGTGGTAAATAATAATAATATTATTGACGGATAAATAAAATTAGGGTCAGTCAAAATCAAGGTCAAATTTTACTTTTTTATAAAATTTTATAATTGACATTAAAATTTTAATAGACGTATCTTCTTTAAATCTTAAAACAAAATGGTATTTTATACGTATAGAAAAAATTAAATGGTCTGTTATATTTACGATTACCGATTATAGTGTGGTATTTTTACGATACTAATACCTAAACAACTCGATGTAACTTTCACTGAAAGAGTTTATTATTATAGGACATAGGTTATCTTGATGCGCATTAAAACAGATGTGGGCTGAAATTTTTGCCAATGAATTTAATACAAAAATACATTTCTTCACGAACATGGCGACGAGAGTTCTCGCAACATATAAATCTATTCGTTCCCCAGAACTCGTAACGGCCACCTGCAGAGCTAAATGCCATCCACTAAATACCAGTAATTTATTGCAACCGCATCTAGCATCGATTTCGTTGGAGCTGAGGTAGGAAATTTTTGCCTTAACCGAAGGTTTCTTTTTAAAGCAGGAGCCCGATAAGATTATATTTTTATTACTGAGAGATACCCGTATTGCGCAATGGTCACGATGCCGGACCGCCGTTCGAAGGGTTCGATTCTCAGCAAGGCAGAGATTTGAATGATGAGTTTCAATTCTGTTCTCGGTCTGGGTGTTTGTGTTGTCCATGGCAATGGTTAATATCAAACTAACAAGCAGTCCTGATGGTAAGTGGCCACTGCCGTCCATGAATCTGTAATTAACCCATGACAGGATCGAAGGTATTTCTTAAGTCGACCACAAATGCGTTGCTACCCCTGAGATCTAAGTTGGAACGGCCCGGTTAAGTATGTCGCCCTAACCACATCCTTCAAACTAGAACACAGCAGCGAGAACACTGCTGTTACAAGGCAGAAATAGATGTAGATGTGGCGGCGGTGGTGCCTCCCGAGTCGAACCATCTTCCAGAATAAATAATCTAAACTATAATATAAACTACATCCAAGCTTTTATAAAATTACCATTCTTCCGCCGACCTTGAATACGATGGGGCGATCGTATAAAACTATTTTTTCTGTCCTCTGTACCGTAGTTTTTCTGGATATAAGTTACCTACCCGTTTTCTGTACCTCCGAGAACGTGCATTTCAAGTTGATCGGTCGTAGTTAAGCGTAGGAAACTCACGTTCGCATTATAATACTTACTTTGAATGGAGAGGAATATGAAAGGTGAATATTTTTCTTTTATATTAATTTAAAGTACGAGTATATGAAATGTTAAGTAAAAGAGTATTTCTTAAATAAAACAAAAACGAATACTTAGCATTACAATAATAATGATTACACTCCGATTAATTTACTATTAGTCTTAAATATATCATTAGATGGTCTTTTATCCTTGTAACTGAGAGACTCATTCATTCTTTGGTGTAAGTGTCTTGTACATGTTGGTATAAATTTATTGTTCACGCAACAAATATTTATTTATCATGTAGCAAATATTAACATTACATAACCTGTTATTAATACCGTAAACCCATCCCGATTTGTATTTAATTGCCGTGAAATTTAATCAATGTGTAATTGAAATTAATAAGTTAATCTGTTTCATTTGTTACTGGAAATGAATCGTGTTCTACTGTAGATTGCAAGACATTTATATCGGCCGTAACGGCCACCTGCCGAGCTGTTTGCTACATAGCTACTAAATACCCTCGATTTATTGCAACCGCATGTAGCATCGATTACGCAACAATACAGATAAAAATGTCTTTTCATTAGGTAATTTTTATTTTATTTATAATAGCACTGTTATCGCTTCTGTGCTCTGGTTTGAATGGTTACACATAGTTAACCAAGCGGTTCCAATTTAGTCCTCAGCGGTAGCAACGCATTTGTGGTCGACCTGAAAAGAGATCTTATCTTGGGTTGATTACAGATGTCCGTGGGTGGCAGTGGCCACTTACCATCAGGTGGAGTGCATGCTCGTTTGTAACCTCCTTGTAAAAAAAAGGTAGCTGTTATGTGCTTTTTACAATAATAAGTTCTGTTTGTGTGTCCTTTAACACATTGCAAGACATTTACTCGTATATTTGCCGTAACGGCCACCTGCCGAGCTGTTTGCTACAAAAACCGCAATTTATTGAAACCGCATGTAGCATCGATTATGCTACAATACAGATAAAATAGTGTGTTTTATTAGGTAATTGTAATGTTATATTTAAATAAGTTGTACTGTTCGTTCTGTTGTGGATTGAGAGACATTTATATTAGCCGTAACGCCCACCTGCCGAGCTGTTTGCTACGCTGCTACTAAATTCACACAATTTATTGCAACCTATTTAAAGCTACATGCAGCATCGATTACGGTACAAAACACATAGAATATGTTTTTTGTATGTACAAAATGTGAAATGCGAGTAAACACTTACAATTTTAAAATGTACTATAACGAACGTATCGTAAAAAGAACACACTGCGCTTGAAAAAACGTATTTATTTTAAAATCACAGATTTATATAATAATAGATTTTATTTATACGAGTATGTATAGATGTAAAGATATGTCTAGCGAGTAAAGTTTAAGGTAAAAATCCTTACGTTTGTACCAGATAAGAAAATGTTGATTAAACGTGTTTTTTTTGGAAATATAAGACTTTTACGTCTAAAGTTCAGTCCGTATCCAGAGAGGGATATCCAGAGATCTTATGTAAGTTTATTCTCGGAATTCTTTTAGGTTCGCTCCCGTTTTATTATGTTTTTGTGCCGAAAATAAAATGAGATCATGTTTTAGCTTCCACAAATGTAATTCAGAGTAGTAAAACAATAAAGAAGACAAATACTATATAAGCAAACAAGAATTCAGGAGGGTCTCGCCTCAAAGAAAACTTTAATATAGGCATAGTGCCGTTTTTCACGAAAATCGTCGTTACGATAAAGCGGTACATAGACGTGTGCAAATGTATGTAGGTAATAAATAAATAAAAATGATGTTTTTGCCCAAGGCATGTATTTCGGTTATTTTTCATAAGATACACACGACATTTTTCACGCATTCTTATTGTGGTTTGGAGTTGCTTAGTATCCTTACATTTTTTATGTTTGAGACATAGCAAACGAGCATGCGGTCCCCCTGATCGAAAGTGGTTACTGCCGCCCATGGACATCTGTAATCAACCCAAGACAGGATCGAAGTTTTTTTCTTAGATCGACAACAAATGCGTTCCTACCCCTGAGAACTAAGTTGGTACGCCTCGGTTAAGTATGTCTCCCTGACCACACCCTTCAAACCACAACACAGCAGATTTCTACATGCTGATATTTCGACCCACAGACCATGACGAAAGAATATCACAATTTTGTTCTTAAAATTATCGCCACTATATAAAATGTTTAATATAGTCCGACTGTAATGTCGTCATATTTGGGTAGTCACGTACCATAAACTCCCGTAAACTGAATTATTGTTGGCATTTTGACTAAGCGGTAATTTAAAACGAACGATAACAAATTAAATTGTACCTAAAGTATACACCTACTCGTTATTATTTTTAAGGTTTTCTTATATTAGAACACTAATCGAGCTTCCATACCAAACAGGAACATTAACAACATGGTTAATTCATGTTGTTAATGTACCTGTTTGGTACAACATTAAGAGATTGTAACATTAACATAGTGAGTCTGTAATTATATATTAGGTTTAAGATAAGCACTAAGTCACAGATATGTAGTAGTAAATTGTATACATACGCATGGTAAGTCGTAGATACGTAGCATACCGTAGGTGCCAGATGCAAATAGTGCACGTGTATTAGATAAATGCGCGCCACGCGTTCACGTAAATGCGTAGCAAACCGTAGTTACGTAGTTTGTTTTACTTGAGGAAAATCCAGCACGGCTACCCTTCCGCCACAGGCGCCGGCGGAGGGTTATGTTAGGCTCCAACCCATTTAAAATCTCACGGTGTGCCTTCTCGCCATTTCTGAGTGGAGTCGGACGACACTTGCGCATACTTCCGCGACTCCGCCAGTGGGGTCCGAGATGTGGCCGAATCCATTCTCGGGGGGCTTTACGCCCCCGACACCGATGTCAGCGAGCCTAACACTAGCACGCCGTCCATCCCGGAACCGTAACAGTATAGATAATATGAAAATATTAGCAAGTATCACACTATAAGTAGTGATATATGTATAAGTTAGAACTTATACATATATCACTCATTAATCGTCATAAATGTATTAATTCCGTCATTATTTTATATTATAACCACAATACGAAAAATTAATGCGGCACCAAAAATGCACGATGGATGACTGAGTTATTTAAATGCTCAGAAGAAGTTCAATCATGACAGAAGATCTCAAGAATCACGATCGAATTATGTAAAAAACGCCTCCCATACCGCAAATGTATGCCTCCAAATGTAAGTTTAATAATGGAACTATATAAAAAGCCTATGTACCGCTTGTCCGTTCGTCACGTGCGCTCCCATTGTCGCACGCGCGCTGAGTTATTGCCATTAGGGACCGCGTTTTTTATACTTTCACCTTTTTTTAGTAACAAAAAACAATGACAATCAAGTTTATTGCGTTAGTTACTTTGTTAAGGAAATAAAATTATATTCCACAATACATTAAATAGGATTTTTTTGTGAATGTTAAAACTGACTTTGTATGTCACAAGTAAGTCTTTAGAAGCAAAATTAATATCAATTTTCTGTTTACCCGATACGGAGGAGACGCTAGTGGATTTTGAATAGCCTGTCGACTTGTGTAAATTGACCTACAAAGTTAAGTAATGGTCAGGTCAGACACGGTCTACATTCCAATGTGTTTCACCGCAGTGTCGTGATTTTTTTATAACTTTAAGCTGGCAAACGAGCAGTCCACCTGATAGTAAATGTTCACTGCCGCCCATGGACATCTGTAATCAACCCAAAATAGAATCAAAGTCCTTACTTAGATCGACTTCAAATGCGTTGCTGAGGACTCCTGAGGGCAAAATTGGCACGCCTCAGTTAAGTGTATCTCCCTTACCACACCCCTCAAAACAGAACACGAACCGAACCGTAAAAGATTCCACCAACTTTAGAAATAGTTCCATGTGAAACGAAATACTAGTGTCAACATCAGCTGTTGTCTATAAATAACGATCTTTAAAGTATTACGGACGATAAACCATAGTGGCGTTAAAAATAAAACACACTAGTTTTTCCCTAATTTATCCAATTTGCATTCCAGTGTGCAAAAATGACTCCTGATGTGTTAATAAATAATTAGGGCGACCAAAAATATAATTGTATTATGAGCTTAATGCTAAAATTAATTAAACAAAGCCACAATAATTATAATCATTCAAATATACTTATGAAATGGGATTTAATGTTGGATAAGCGATTGCATCCAATATATAATCCAAATCAAAATCCAATAAATACATAATCATATCAAACAATAGCCCAATGTGGGTAGTGTGTCCGAGTTACGATCGAGAGCTCGTGGGTTCGACACTCACTGCCTCATTGCGCTATTGACGTGAACCCACTCTTAACACAAGCCTATCTTAGCTGGAAGGGTGACCAAAAATACTTGTACGTATTATGTCAAAGTTTATTTTAAGAGAAAAAAAACTTAACATGTAATTCTATAGCAGATAATTTATTCCCATGTTTCCCCAGAGTTTCATGGGAGGAGAAGATATATTTCTTATTATTCTTTTAATATTATATTTAGTTATGTGTATTGAATTTTATACTTCCACTCGAAGTACTGCTTTTAACGGTTAGTCATTCGGGAGACACCACCGCTACACTTACTTCTGCCTTATAACAGCAGTGTTCTTTCAAGGGTGCGGTAAGGCAGACACTTAACTGAGGCGTCAGCTTAGGCCTTAATCTAAGAAAGAGCTTCGATAGTCTTGAGTAGATTACAGATGTCCAGCGGTAGTGAACACCCAATGGTTGGTTTGTATG
>DWNJ01001903.1:0-11256 GCA_018250275.1 Udranomia eurus
AGGCAGAAATGGGTGTGGCGGTGGTGCCTCCGGAGTCGAACAGTTTCAAGGTTCTACCACCTTCTATAATTCTCATGATCAATTGCCCTTTAAAATTAATAGTATAGGCGTTACTTGGCGGAAATCCGTGCTATTAATTGCCTGATACTATTAATTATACAAATGATTTGTCTGCTTCTGCAAAGGAAGCAGTTTTTAAGCAGAAGGAGGTCTGACTGAAGCGGTCTGAGTTTTTATTGCGCCGGCCAGACAACGACTCGTCCCTTTCAGTGTTAAGTGATACCTAAATCCCATGTCAAAATCGAATCTGAAACTGTAATACTAAGGATATCTCTTTCTTGTGTTTAGCTAGACAGTAGAGTATTCTTCGTTTTATACAGGCAGAGCAAAAGTCAGGTTATGAAAGTGAAGCATTTACTTCAAATGCCTTTATGCAAAATCACTAAACGTCAAAGTACATTAATTAATGACTTTCCTTGGTTAGGTTACTGCAGTCCCGCTGCAGCGGGTAGAAAATAAATATGTGCTTGACGAGCTTATCACAACGCCCATTACGATTTAAGTCACGAGCCTTCAAGTTTTCTAATAAATAACATTTCCTGATTAGTAATAAACGGTAGAATTTACAGTGTTTTATGACTTTAACGCGAAAGATGACGTGGGTGAGCGAAAATGTAATATTGAAATGTGCTTGTAATATTTGTGTTTAAACAAAAAAGTAATAAAGATTATGATGATTTTTATACTCTCAGAAATAAGCCGAAGACGAAGAAAGAAAAAGAAATACCGAAGAGAGTATACCACTTTAGATCGTCACTACTATCATCAATGCCATAGCTTCCAAAATTATATCTAATAAAGTACTAAGTAATTAATTTCAACACGAATGAGTAATTTTGAAATCAACAAATTTCGAAATCAATAAAGAGAGACTTAGACCTACACTTACAGTCTACTCCTAAAATTTCCAAATCAAATTCAGAAGTTTTTCTGAATAGTCAGATCCAATAAATTCTCGTCGGGACTGACCTAAACCACCCTTGGAAATTCCAACTGCATATTCCGACTACACTTTCTTTTACCGTCAAAACCAACTCGTCAATCGGGTGCACATTTGATTCATTACAGCTCCACTTCTAAAGAAAATGTTGGCAACTCCTCAGGAATTCATACGCATAGTCTCACACGAGACGCAGCGGACATCACACCACCTGTACCTACGTCTTATTCGTTTTGAATTACGAAATCTACGTCCCTCGCATTTTTATCATTCTTACAAATTATTATGAGCGTAGCTTCACAACGATTTATGTCACCGGATGGACTAGATAAGACATCGCGGTATTTGTCGACAATTATATTATGTCGTTGGTTTCCTTATTATAATCCTTATAAAAGTTTTGGAAAACTATCTATAATATCTAGAAAGTAGGTAAAAATTAATAAAATTGATATAATCTTCACCGCGTAGCCCAAACAGCTTACTTTATTTATATACAGCATACTCCTCTTGGTTTACAACTCTAATGATTACTCATAATCAGCCTACAAATATAGGCCAATTACTTGTTGGTATATACCGTTTTGACAATACTAGTATAATGCGCCGTTAAATACATTTCCTTTATCGTAAAAGCAATGACATTCTCGTAACACAATTCTGAAAAAAAAATTATTCGTTTCGAATATAAAAGGCGTGTAAAGACCGCAATTCTTGATCAATATTTTTAATACATTGAAAAGTCGAATACGTGTGCGAATATCTAACTAACTCAATGCTTACATACTTAACCAAGGCGTTTCAACTTCTCAGGGGTAGCAGCGCATTTGATAACCTAAGAAAGAACTTCGATCCTATCTTGGATTGATTACGGATGCCACTGGGCGGCAGTGACCACTTACCATCAGGACCTTACCCACCACTTACCCAGTTATATAAAAAACCTATATCCCGTCCTCATTCATAGCAACAACTGTAAACTTAAAAGAGAATAATGGCCGTCAGATATGTGCCATTATAAGTAATCAATCATGCATAATTATTGTCATTATCTTGCCTTCTTGGCCCGTGATATTACTCTTAAGTACACCACTTAAACAGTAATTTAGTGTCGTCATTACTTAGATAAAATTATCTAACCATGTTAAAGGCTTTTCACTTAGTTATATGAATGGCTTGAAGTACCTATCTTATAGACAAGGACTATAAAAGGTAGACTATTACCATTAGTATTATGATTGTTGAACGGAACAATTCTTTTTAGAAATAAGAAATAATATAGAAATAAACCCTACGGCAAATAGATTTAGGTTTGTTGCTTATTATATGTAACACACACACTTAAAATCTCCATATACTACACGAAAAACTGCAATATATTTATAGGTAAAAACCGTACCATGCTACCATAGTATTAAAATAATATTATACTAGATTGTAGCAAACTAATTATTAACGATTACAGAAAGATTCAAACAAAACATTGGTTTCGTTAATTAATAAAAGTAAAATCCATTAAAAAAACGTCACAACAATCAACAGAGCATTACTTTTTGGCTTATTTCTTAGAATAATGTAATATAGTAGTTTTTCTATTGGTATGGAAATTAAAACATTATTCAATCGCCCGCGGACCTACTAATGTAACGGCTAGACGGCGGGATATCATATTATGCAAAACATAATAGTGCTCCAGACACCTGCTTAAAATGTCCTTCATCGTCCCAGGACAGAAAACTAGGTCGGCTGGAGGCTGCCAGACAATCACAATTTTAAATTAGGGATCCTAACTTTTAGTCGAGACAGATAATGCATATATGTCCCTTGGCAACGGGTTATGACCGCTTTTATTAGGCCCGTCTGGTAAACGGTTTGGTTTTTTTACGAACGGCTCGCTCAACGTGCGTTTCACGCTGTTTAGTGGTCTCTACAGCCCATATCAGCGCATATATGTATGCTTCCCACGTGTACAAGTAATTGAGATTGAGTTCTAAGAGAACCTGGTTATAATTAAGTTTGAAATTGATACTCGGAGACGTTTCGGAAAAAAGATTTATCCACATCCCTTGAAGTTCCTTCTGTAATACATACGACATCGACTCTGGAGTAAGATCATGTTATAGAAATGCAAGGTAAACCAGAGATCTTTTAATGTAGCTCCGGCCCATGGAAACGCAAACTCTTGAAAATTATCAATCTATATAACTTAGCAGATTTAAATGCGTTACCTACAAACGCAGTATTTGCTTATCCGCGAATTGAGAGCGAAAATTGCATCTTCCAAGTAGAAATACACACATTCTACATCTATCGTTACTATGTTACTACTACTATGTCACTACTACTCTGTTCTGGTTACTGATGTATTTTCATAGGTACCTAATACGCGTGACACGAGAACACCGGACCTAACAGACCTAAAAGCATCAACTAAATATAGTTCAAGTTATAAAATAATAAAGAAAATGACAAGCTTACGCTTAAAATTTTAACGATCTGTTACTAGTTACGGTCATTAAAATTTTATAGCTGATAAAAAGCCGACTTTCGTGCGGGAAGCGGAACGACCGAGGCTATTTTATATTGAAATATTTCTTGGAATTTTAATTAAGATACTTAGCGCATTTTATTACTCCAAATAGTTAAAATAAAAAAAACGCTTACTTATAATTTTCATGTAACGAAGTCGCTGATATACAATTTTACATGTATGTGTACCCGTCTCAATAACTAGATCGCCTAGCGGTCGACAAAAATCGACTGTATGTCATAGAATTATAGAATAATTAAAAATATTTTTGACTACACAAAATGACATTAATTGTTTGACATTTCCGCTGCGTGACGTGATGAGTGGCGTGCACTCTCGATTCAGTATTCAAATGACGTTATGTGTATAACAGATATCTATGTGTGTGCGTCAAAAGCATGGTTGTATGTATAATTCTTTTACAAATTTTATGTATTATTATCTAAAATATTCCCTCTCGGAACTTGAACTGTGCTAAACCTTTAACCTCCGTTCGTGTAATTGTCGTAAACCGTTCCTAAACTTTTTGGTGGACGTATTAATATTATAAACGACTAAATTTTTATTACAAGACTCATCATTGTATTGTGACTATATTTTAAAAGAATAGATATGAAAGTGCAGTCTACTTAAAGCAGAACTTAAAACTAGAGCGGTTTCGGTTATCAACAATTTGCAATTAGTGCCAATTAAAACAAAATTATTAAGCAACATTTAAACCCTTCTCTCTCAGTTTTAATTTTGTCATTAATACGCAGTTTCGTGAGGGTGACCACTCTCTGCAATAACAAATTCGCCTCAGATGGCAAGGACATCCTGTTGATTATGACCTTGCTTGTTTATTTTATCAAATCTCAACGTATCGGATTTATTTTTACCTGCGAGTGTATCACTCGCCCGTGTTTACGTAGGTAGGCATATTGATTGAAGTTGCGCGCGCGTCGCCGCTACAGCGATAATCCGTTTTCCGAATCAAAATATTATTCCGACGTGATCAGTCACACGACGAATAAAATAATTTGTTGATAGCGGAGATCAAAACAAGAGTGTATAATTAACGGTACGGTTTTAGAGTCGTCTATTCTTAGGTCATTCATGTGCACACAAATATCACTCGCAGTGACACAGATGAAGTGCTACAGATCTATTTACGTCGGTGCCCACACTTTAGAGCGTGTTGTTTATTACAAGCTTCTTTCTCTTCGTATGTTTCGTATGGTGTGTGTATGTCTTTAGTCTCGCAACTCGTGCAAGATGAAACAGAGATGCAGCGGTGATTTGCAGTCGGGTCTACGTACACGGTTCAATTAATCCTATTTTTAAGTAAAATCTGTATTTATGTAATACAGGCCGCGACTCTTTTTTATGTCCCACTCCAGGGCAACAGTCTTTTCCCCAACTGGGGATGGCCTGGAGCATACTCCGCCACGGTGCTCCAATATGTGTTAGCGGAAGAATGTAATACTTACTAGTATGGGAAAATCGTGGATTTAATGAAGGTCGCAATGACGCTAAAACATCAGACATGTTGAGAGAAAAATATTTACCTTATGGAATACATTTAATGACTTGCAGTCGCTAATTGAATTAAACAGTAATAATTTACATAACAAACTCGAATGAAATCCGACTCGTACATTATACTTTCAGGAAAAACCGTTTTGAAACGTTATACAAATAACGTTACAAACTGAAGGAAATGGATGAGACAATTCTTGTACCTAGAAATTGAAGAAAATACTAAGAATAACCTCACTAGAAATTGATTCCGTAAGGGAGATTTTATGAAAATATTTATGATAATGCCTTGGAATAATTTCAGTGAACAAAGTAGGTATATCTTGATTTGCCTAGTTTCCCCAAAATTCTCACAAAACTCCGTCCTGATCACCATATTTTATAACGGTCATTTCAGACAAAATTGAATATTTAATGCTTCCAAGTAAGTTTCTTTAACATGCCAACTGAATATGTAACATAACAATTCAATATAAAGTAATAACTTGATTAGTAATTACATTTAGTTAAAAAAAAACATTATGCTACTTTAGACATTTAGTTAACGAATGTAATACGTTAAATGAACGTAAACATTCAGTCACTTAACCGACTTATTTCGACTGCATTGCAAATTAAAAATAATTACAAATAAAAAAGTTTTATTATAAAAGGTTTAAGGTATGAAATTGCTTAACCTAATTAAAGTAACTTAAATAATTATTAATGCCTTTTTGCCTATTTCATTGCAGTAAATCTCCCCTGCGCAGTAAAAAGTGTTGGTTCACAACTATATCGACTCTAGATTTAGTTGTCTTTGTTTATTTTAATGGATTGTAATAAAAAATATAATTATATCTAAGCTTTTTATGGGGCATATGATACCTAATTGGTTGACTCATCAGTGGAGAATCCAAATTATACTGAAGGCAACTGGTAGCATCCAATTAAATATCGTCTTAAAACCGTTCGAAAAATTTCAATAAATTTAAGTTAAACATTTATTTGAATCGAATATATTTGATTTGATTTTGATTACATATAAAAGTTAACTCTTAATTATTTTGTGTGGAAGAAACTACCTAATAACTAAGAAAATTATGTACTTATTAATTTTTTTAAAAGAAAACTGTTTTTTCGTCTTTTTTAGAGAATAGTTTTTAGTCCTTCGCACATGATAGCAGTCATAAGCGATAACATAGTTCACGGGCATTAAATAACATATTTGTATATTGTAGCATAGGTTGGATTTTTTTTATTCAAGTGAAAGTGCACGGCCTTATTTTAAAGATACAGCGAAATAGATTAATGGAGGCAATTTTATAAAATTAAAAAATTTTGCGTTTTTATTTTCAAAGTCGACTAGGAAAAAAATGTAAATACGTAGTTTTAGTTTTATTCCAAAAGTCATTGACTCTTTTGAGAATGAATTTTGCACACACATTCTGAATGAGAATGAGACCACCAGTTTATAGTATATACCGTTTGCTATTTAATTTCCCCATAAACAGGCCAAATTCGGCCAGACAATGTAGAAATCCAAACTTCTACATTATCTATGGAAGAATCAAGGCGACAAGGACTATGAATAAAAAGTGAACATTTTTAGTTTTTTAACTTCCATTATTCACCTTGTTCGGTCAGGCTTACGTAAGACATATCCCATGTTGCGTCAATATAAAGCATTTAAATTACAAAATGCATCACGGTTGCATGCACTTTTAGTAAAATATTAAAATTTAAAAGAATTTCAACTAAGCCGCTTTGGGTGGCAAATCATGTTTTGATCTCTACTCGTATATGTGACAAGCACGCGTATATTTTTATTCTTTACATTATTTTATTCCTTTCCGTAAAATTTATGACCTTAATCGCATTATATCGGGTTGCATACCTCGCCGTAATAAAACTATCAGATTTGAATTAATTTGCGAAAATATTATTAGCATTTTATGTAACGAATTTTGATTCAGGTAAAGTGCATTTGTAGTAGTATGAGTATTTTAGTAGATTATTTAGTTCTCATTAATGAACTTTTTGTCATTCTTTTATTATTTTAAGTACCTATTTTTATTATTTATCTTTGTTTATAATTTAAATTATTTAGTTGTAAATGTTATGTCAATAGAGATCTCTATTACCTCTCTATAATATCTATACCTTTCTATTATAAGAAATACCAGAAAAGAGAAAGAGGAATATGAGGAAGAAGCAAAAAAATATCTCTCCTCCTCACATTCTCTTTCTCATATCTAGTATTTTCTTATTATTCCGATTATCTGATCACCCTGGACCTTCTCTACTATACCTTCCTATACATATCCTCCTCAAACCTAGTTATCCATTACATTTTCATCGTATCTGCCATTGGCAGTTTTGCAGTTGGCAGATCAAGTTTAATCAACATGTGACTTACATCTATATCAACTCTAGGTTTAAACCAAATGGTCCAATTTACCTCCTCAAAACCATCTTGACCACCGCCGGGAGTTTTTTTGGCCGATTAAAGCATACAAACAACCATCCATTGGGTATGATGACGTGGTAAGGCGATTCCGAGAATTCTGGAGTCCATCGATGATTTCTCGCAATCTAATAATTGCTTATAGGTGCTAATAATTGAATAAAGAAACAGGATGACATCATGAAGAAGAAAATACCTGCGAATTATGTTTTCAAATACGAGTATAGTACATTGCATCAACAAAACGCCTTTTAGTACTATTCTTGTATCTTCTTTTCTATTCTGAGGACCAGAATTCAGTAGAAGAGTAGAGTTGATGGTCTGCACACTCTCATACCATCACTTCTCACTGCTTCTTTATTTCACTCGATACAATTTCGTACAGAATTTCAATTCAGACGTTAGTATTCAAAATCGGGCACCTTTGACAGCGCACGCCCATGTAGCTCGCACGGCTACGCGCATGCGGCTGACGGTTCTGTACGTACCTACCTAACGTTCGGTTGTCCATGTACGGTGGTGGTCGAGCCGGTCGGCGGTCGGCCGGTCGGTTGAAAAATAGTGTCTGCCGAACGTCTAGCGCGGCTGAGTGCGTGACTCACCGTGACTTGATTCCGAATACGGCGCGGCCCGATACATGCATCTGCTTTTAATATGCCCGTCTGAAATATCTGTGGGAACCATGTTTTTATTGCCGTCATGAGCGCTCGTATCTTAGACACGTGTAAGAATTCCGTCGGCCGTAGACGGACGTATCGTTTACAGTACCTACTTGACAGCGATCGCTGACAAAACGATTGTCTAATATTGATTACGCGCGTTAACGGGTAGGATTGTGGTATCCGGGAGTGGATGGATTCGTGTTAAAGAGTCGTCATAATTTTAAGAGATTTTTTTAAATTAGAGATTTAAATATTTTTTGTTTATATATATTAATAAACTACAACAATATTTATCTGGAAGAGGTCGATAAATGAGTACATACAGTTCTCCGATTTTATGTGAATTCTATACACTTTGGTAGCAATGCAGGGAAACACCAGCTGACTAGAGGCACTAAGAAGTTAAGAATACAAATACGTAATTTAGGGTTTATGTAAGGGCCTACTCATAGACTCCACGTGTTATTCGATTTTAAACAACTTAGTTCTATGCGCTGAATAGACAGGAACCTTTACTTTGCGAACCGAGGTCGGACCTATATTTTACAACTTACAACGTATTTTTAAAATGAATTCAGAAAATAACGGCTTTGACCTTTGAATACAGACTGACGACCATTCAGTTGTCATTGAAGTAATTAGTTCCGCATGACTTGTATCTAACTAGAATTACAGTAAAATCTTGGGAATATTGTTTTTACCGGCAATTTTAATGTCAAAAAGTATAAAGACATGAATGAACAGGACATACCGTGACTAGTCAACGTCAGGTAATACACGCATAAGGAATATGCACTTACGAGTCTTCAACTTAGTCTTCAAAGCAGTTAAGCAATGTTTACTATCAGGACAACCTTCGAGAGGCATTAGCGCAACTTGGGGGAATATGACGAGTTGACCATATGTACCGTATGAACGTATGACTATTTTTGTGCAACACAATTCTGTACTTCTCCTCTACCCAAAGGTTGCCTGGTAGAAGTCGCTAATTAGCGCAGAGGCCACCATTTGTATACCTAGTTTATATAATAATAACGTAAATGCTGATTTTGTGTGCACAATAATGAGTTCGTATCGTATAGTACCTTATAGCGGAATCGTATTTGACCGTATGTCCCAGCGCGGCAAAGTATTAAAGCATACGTTCCATGCTATCGTGTAATTTTTCCACATTTCCCGCCCGTGACCACAAGTGGGACATAAAAAAAGCAGCCAGGACTACTCGATGTCTCTGTTACACAAAAAAATGAATAGAGGTGAGAGAATTTACGCTACACGATAGTCACGAGTCGTCTCAGTCGGCAACAAAGTAACGTCATTTGAGTATCTATCGGCTGAGCTTGCACCGGACTGAATACGCAAATAAAGCAATCTGCGTTGCAAATCACTTTACGTATCGCGTGCGATTAGCTAATGCGCGTATTAAACATCGCCCGCCTGCGACGGCTTCTTTCACGTAAGAGCTAGTTCACATTAGGTCAATTAGTTTTACCGGAACGACAAATGTGTCGGATACAAGCTTAATGGCGTGCGCCTCTTGCCATTGCGATGAGTCTCAATAGCTCAATAGTATGTATCTTCTAGTCTAAAAATGCATAGCCTATGGTCGGATCGGATACCATTAATTTAACATATTGCATTGTATTGCGTCGTTCTAACTCAAATCGGCAGCTTCTAGTGTGAAAAGTCGGATGTGCAAGACGAATGTCGGCCAAGGGTAAAACTGCCCGTCCGCCTTTATGTGAAATAGCTCTAAGCCTATTTTGTTATATAAACTACATAATAAGCAGCTATGAAGTCTCAAAGTAAAACTTTTTTGACTATTTTTTCCTACATGTTAGACATAAAAGCAGTACCTACTTTCTTTAGACCTACGAGTACAATATTAACGAATATACAATTTTAATTTTGAATGTATGCCATAAATTAATATTTATTTTCCGCTCGGCTTACCTTTTGAAATAAATAAAAAGCTTTTGCTATTCTCAGGAATGTTATTACTGTAAAATTATTCAACTTGCAATTCTACAGGTCGTTAATTACATTTTAATGTAAAGTTCAATTCTTCCGAATTCAAAGGCACCAACTTACATTAAACCAGAAAATTTTGTATTCTAAAGAATACTATTCATGGGTAAACATACGAGACTTGGAAGTGTTACATTTTCAGATTAATGACATATTCGGTTCGTAATGCAGCAGCGTGACATTTACATTAAGTCTTATTTTAATTAAATCGGTACTAATTTCCAAACAATTTCCGTTACGAAAATCTGAGTTTCTAATCCTGTCACTAAGTTCGCCTTGATACCTATTAAAGACAAAAGCAGATGTTATCATTCTTTTTGTAGAGTTCATACATTGTGTGTAACAGCGAAAATTCATTTGGTTGTCAACGTTAAATATGTTGTCTTAAGATAAACACATCTGCTGTTTGTAATTAAAATAATTACGTCTAGACAACACATTGTACACACATTAGTTAAGAGTACTTTATAGAGCATAGTGGTATAAACAAATTTAGACAATTTAAATACTTTGTTAGTGCCCATTCTGACATTAAATAACTTGCAAACAGGTTTCTGACGTTTGTACTTTTATTATAATGTTCTGACAGGCTACTGACATCTCGTAGCTCTAGTAGTCTATTCTTATGGATTTATCTATTTATTTGCCACGCCAAAAAATGGGAAAAAGATACAAAGTTAGCGATGTCTTTATAGCAAATTCTAAATACTGATTAACAGTCACTCATGCCATCTAGGGCTAACAAATTCGTTAAAGTTGCTTACGGTTATGATCTGTAAAACATTAAAGTGTAAGTTACATACTGATATTGAATACAATGAACAAGTAATAAAAAAATTAAAATTTAAGTCACAATAAAGTAAATAATACAATAATAAACACAAGAAAATAGAATGTGTATAATATGTATAGAATTTATATAGGTATACAACACTTTATACAGTACATAATTATATAAATACTTAAATATTATATTTATATATATTATAACTACTAGCATGTAAATACGTACTAGTGATTTTGTTAACCCCTCCAGCTAAATTCGGCGGCTTGTGTTAAGAGTGAATACAAGTAA
>DWNJ01001904.1:0-11249 GCA_018250275.1 Udranomia eurus
CCCCCCCGTCCGGCGGGGGGGGGCTCCCCCCCCCCCCCCCCCCCCCTCCAAAATTTCATGCTGCAACCGCGATTACTTCGGAATCCAAGTGTTTGTTGATAGCAACCGGAACCAACTATTTAAGGTGTCCCCCGAAACACGCACGTACAAACGCTACTAAATTACATATAATCGGTCAGCCGTTTGCCCGTTTACTGACCGCGCCCGACTTTACTTAACTTGCGGTCTACATAAGCCGCGGGCCGATGAGCGCTTCTTGTAGCATGTATTTATGCTAACCAAACCTGGCGGTAAAACAAAGGCTCTACTACATCGATAAACATGTCGTCGCTGAAGTTTTCACAACAAACCAGTATTTTTAGGTCGTTAGGGCTAGAAATTTGCAAATTTAGTCCCCGCTTAAATAACGTTGCAACATAATTTCCTTGCGCTCGAACGAAGCGAAGCAGAAAATTTAACCTCGTTTGTATAGAAAAACACGTTCTGAGCTTGCTCGTAGGTTACATGCTGCGCGGGGCTTGTTTTTGTGAGGTAAATTGTATTTCAAAATTCATCACTACCGATTTATTTTTCATTCGTATATTCTCTCTCTCTTCTCCAAATGAGCTTGGCGAGAAAGCCTGATAGTATTTGCAGACTTTAATCTAAGTCCTCATATTAATAATCGTGTGTAATCCTCTTTTTTTACCCGCGTATTTAAAAAAAAATCCAAAAACAAACTTATTTAGAATTACGCAGCTACTTCAATGCGTCACGACATACGATTCACGTATTTCGTGCAAATAAGAATATCTCACAGATAACAATACCGGCGCAAAATCACAAAAACCAGTGCGATCGTGCCATAAATCCCATTCCATCTAAATTTCCCAGCCACGCCTAATTTATTTATCGAAATGTCCTAAATAAAACCGATTCATTAACTATTCAGTCCGTTCCGGCAGTCTTCCGTCGTAAACTGCCCGATCCTTTTACGGCCGACAGATGACGAGGTGCCGGGGGCTAGTACTAGTATGCTTACCTATTGACAGTTTAAGGTGGTAGAACATTTGGTTTAACCTACTACACTTCTGCTGCTAACCTATACTCCTTTCCTATAACAACAGTTCATTTGCTGCTGTAATCGGTTTGGAAGGAGACACCTAACCGAGATGATCCAATTTAATCCTCAGGGGTACCAACGCTGTGGTCGAACCTAAGAAAAAATTTTCAATTCTGTCTTGGGCTGCATGCTCTATTCATCTCTGCAAATTTAAGATCGATGAATTTGAATTCTCAGGAGTTGCATACACAACGATCATGTTAATTTCAGTACTTGTTCAGACCTGTTGATGTTGGTTGGGATTTTGAATGCATTGAAATTGAAATGTCAATGTCATTATGATTTTTCATCAAAAACTATGTGTAAAATATACCTGGCAAAGTTACTAGACAATAGTTGCCGATTGTAAGCGTTGAATCGGTACCCTCAAGTTGCGACTGTTTCATTCCTCAAGAGCCCGACATAAGTTCCATCGCGCTATGGATGGGACTCAACTCGTTCGAACACAATGAAGCCTTCATACTAATGCCGCTGGAGGAACCATTACGTCATGAAATCACCCTGGCACAATTAAAACAGAACAGATTTCGGTGAGTTGTTTCTGTGGAATAAAACGAAGGGACCTTGCCGAGCCTTAATTGACCTCGTTACTGTTATGGTACCCTTCTAAAATTTCTTTTTTTTTCATCTTCAATGGCATTTAATATAAAACGAACTGATTGTCGTTTTAAACTTTCCTTTAGAAAATGTAGTATTGTCTATACATGCATACATGTTCTTATTTCGTTTGTATAGAAAACCTGACTTGACTGGCTTATCGAGTTATCTTCACAGTAAAGATAATCCAACTGACACTGAAACATAAAATTTTACTCTTATATTACCTAAATAATGTAAAAACATCTCAGGGAGAGTAGTTTCATAAATGCCGGATGGCAATGACTAAACATAAGTTTAGTACCACCATAATAAACCTAACACGATAAAAAATTTAATTGAAAATGTATCATAATTGTGTTTCGTTATAACCATTGTTAATATGATAACTTAATATATTTAGTACAGATATAGCTCCAGATGGTAAACAAGATAATAAATAAACATGAGTAACAAACGATTTCCCAAAAAAAATATCTAAATGACCTTCAACTTCGTTCGCTCCAATAAGAAAAGCTCAAAAAGGCCATTCGCCATCAAAATCACCGTCGTACAATTACGACAGATTGAAGTTGGGTTGTTTTGTCGAGGCCCGCGGAAACGTCGGCCCTACAGCCCTAACGGCCCCTGTAACGGTTATTGGGGTGTCCCCAACAAGGCTACTGCCGTTTGGATTATAATTTTTTACTCCGAGGCCCTTTTTCTAACGTTAAAACATAGTTGCAGAATCATTAGGTCCTTGTTGAGAATTCTGTTTCCCTCGTTTCAGTCCACATTGACTCTGACTTTGTTTTTAATTACTTTGCCAGTCCATTAGAATCCTTTGTTGTTTTATAATTAGAATACTAATGAACAATGGCTTTTTATTGCTACCACTTTGTTCTACAAACCTTATTGATTGTTCTTATTAATTGATATTTTATCTACATTAGTGAGATTAGCTAAAACTGGTAACCGTATTTTGACTTCATTATTGCCTATAAATCTATCGAAATCAAGTACAGTATTCATTGAATCATCTGCTACTGCTGTATCCGTACCTTTCTTAGGATTTACGGCGACTGAAATTATTGTTACAGATAAAGTAGAAAGTTTTACAACGAGCTTTGCATTACAATGAGTCTAATATTTCTCTCGTGCAATTGCGTTTCGCTGCAATTTCGTTATTCTTCCTATTCAATGGTAGTGTTTCGACAAAAAGCGACGTATGATGTAATATAATTCGGACGGCTGTATTTGAATATAAATGTACCGGTGTAACTGTAAATATGAGCCCGTTGACATCAACCTCGTTCCGGACGGTCGATTCAATTTGTGTTTAAGTCCCTATACACTGCCCGTGTCGTTGTGCTTATTCGCGCACGATATAATTTTGCCTTCATTTAAAATATTAAGTATAAAGTGAATGTTACTTAACAGGATCAGAGACAAGTCTTTATTTTACCATTTATTGAGTTTTAACAAGTAACACAAGTACTAGGGTTTTTCAAACACACCGTAGTACCTCAAATCTGTCTAACGAATGTGGTTTACGTCTATGACTTGCTATTCTGGAGTCCAGAAAACTGCGCCAGTGGTTCATTTCAAACAGTTAAATTAACATAAGATATGCTAATCAGCACTTAGCTAGTCAAGTTTGGATTAAACACATCAATAAACCAGATATAGCCTCATCTGTCGGAAAAGAACGTATTGGCGAAATCGGAATTATGGGATAGAGAATTATTCCCAGCGAATGTGGGGCACAAAAGGCTGAGAATTATACCGCACTTTGCATTGTATAACGGGTGCAAATAGAACGGATGGCGTGGAGTGGGGCAGTGCATACACAGCTTTACTCTGTGCCGTTCGTATCGTGTATTTCGATTTTGCATTGTTATTGAATTTACATTTTGAGCGGTTGACATTCGTGTGTACTAAACAAAGGGCGAATTTTGGTATATTGTTTGTCGGAGGAGTCTATGAGTGCAACATTTATTAGAAGGTTTTCATGATGATTTTAACCGACTGTTTAGTTACCCAAGAAGGCGATGGTAATAAAAGGTCTATTACACATCCCCAACATGGAGAAACGAATTTTGCTTGACTTGCTCACAAGAGCTATATAATAATTCACATTATATTTGTATTTTGCTACACGACAGAGAATATCCACTGTTGGACAGTAAAATATTCTCTCATTCTCTCTCTTTGCTTGAAATATTTTTTGTTAATTTGACAGAGCCTTCCCCAAAAATATGTATACTGAGCATACTTACTATACGCGTATGTGTCCTTTGCAAAGAAGCATCATAAATCGCCACCGATAACGCGCGGTGCCATTTAATTTAATGCAAATGGCGTCAGTAACTAGAGTTCTTTTTTTTATTCTGTTCTCTTGGAAGTTATCCAAACGACAAGAGCGAACATCTGCGGCCCGCTTCTATAATTTGGCAGATGCATGTAATTGTCTACTGATTGCGGGCCCTGAGAACCCTGCACGGAATTCGAATTGCTAATTCCAATTGCAGTTTACACCGATAGATGACGCTATTTACACTTTTAATTTAAGGCAGAGGTGGCGCCGCCATTTATTTTTCACTGCCGTTGCAGCACGCTATATTAGCTTTATTCTGAAGGATGATAATCATCAAAAAGTTTAAACACAAGTGACAAAGGGCAATCCAAATTAGTCTTTAGATAACGCTTTTTATGAACGGCTTCATAGATGGCAGTAGCACTTACGCCAGGTAGATTACATTAGTGTTTGCAGTTATTGTTATGTTTTAATTGAAATAGTAAAAATTAAATTTAATGTATGTTACATAATATAATGTTCTAATTGCATCCTTCCACAGACATACCCTACCTGGAGCTGGCTGAGCCGGACGAGGGCTACCACGGTCTGATCCGCGAGAACGAGACGTTGGTGGAGGTGACGCCGGCGATCCGCGCGCGTGGTCCCCTCTGCTCCTTCCTCATTCTGAACAACAAGCACCATGGCGAAGCGCCCTTCGAGGTATGTCTCATTTGGTCATTGGGTTGTGTCTCACTTAGTTATTGGGGTTTGTCTCGGTCGGTTATCGGATTGTATATAGCTTGATTATTGGATAGTGTCTCAGTTACATATGAGATAGTATCTCAATGAGATATTTGAGTTATTAGTCTTCGAATATACATGGCTGAATCGGGGGGTCTGTTTGGAATTCTATTGAAAATGCTATATAATTCCTTGTATTTTCTCAAATTCATTCCGAAAACAAGTGACACATAACATAAACAGCGATAATTAATTTTGACGACTAGTATTTGAAACGTTTACTATGATTTAAAATGTGGCTAAAAAAATTGTCAATGGTAAAGTATCTTATAACTTCAAACTTGAACTTACAATGGTAGCTTAATGCAAGGAAATGAAAATGATCGCATACTCTCATACTCGTATCTTATATAGTATTTCGTAGCCGGCGTATTTTTCAAATAAAGATCATAGAGTAAAGTAGTAGAGATCTTTATCACGTACCTTTATCACTTTTTACACATAAATTTATCTGGTTTTTGCACAATCAAAATATTACGTCGACCTAAGAAAGAACTTCGATTCTGTCTTGGGTCGATTACAGATGTTCATGGGCGGCAGTGACCACTTACCATCAGGTGGACTGCATACTCGTTTGCAACCTCTCAGATATATATATATAAATAATGAAACCTACCTCCGATAAGTAAAACCGAAATAGGTGTAAAGACAATCGGTTCAATGTTCCGACTTTTCAGAAACGAAAACGATTCTCCTTGACATCCCTTTTCGATGCCACACATCATGATTCCATTAGTCGTCGGAGTGGCAACCATTAGGGGGAGCGAGTAAACGACGGTAAACATCAATATACTATCCCATTCAGTTTTCAACTGATCTCTATGAAAAGTTCTTTTCGCTGCGTTTCATCAATGGTCTGGTTTTTTTTTTATTCGCTTTTTGTGACTTTTGTCGGTCTATTTAATACTGCTCGGCTATTTGACGTTAAGTGGCCTCTGATTATGAGCGTCTATAATGAAGAGAGAGAGAGAGAGAGAGATAATGAATTGAGAGACGTTAAAATCCATCCATGCGGTAATTAATAAAAAAATACTCCTATAAAACGAACACCTGTCGAAAACTTGGCTTGCGTAAAGGGAGATTAACATCGCAGAACTGCCATGAATAATAACAAATACAAACTCAATGCAAACTTTCATCCTGTTTGACCACTTTTCGATATAATCTCTCCTTAATGCTCATTTACAGTGTAAAAGGAATACGTATATAAATTCTCAATGTCCTAGTCTCAGTAGTGAGGCATGCGTTGATCCAGTTTGTCCGTTAGTTTGTTCGTTTTCAAAATTCAGCAGTAGAAAAATATGTTTGTCTTATGGTGCATTGTTTGTATTTTCCGTAGTATACTAACAAGCTTACGAAACCCCTTTAGAATCTTTAAAAGAATAAATTCAAAGTCATGAGAAATATAACAGCAAAGCCCGTTCTGCGTTAAGCACGATCTCAAGAAGATTCCTCTATTTTCTTGTGCATGGTCGTTCTTCAACAATAGAGGCATAATTCTGTGTGTATTCCGACCCAATTCAGGTATCTATCGATGAATCGATAGCATTCGTATTCGCCGGGATGCTTCTCTCAGATTGCTTTAGTTAGTTAATTTTGTTGTTCGCTCTCGTCCGTCAGATTCAAGTGGTGTAAATATCTTCCAGTCTAAAAATGCGCGCCCCTCCACTAAACAAAATTAAATTTTAATGTGTGAAAATGTATATTTATTACAACTCTTTACTAGTATGTGTAGGCTAGTTTTCTTTAAACTCAGTCTCGTCCGTGCACTCATTGGTCAATTAATAGATATAGAGACTGTCACTGTGAATGAACGAATTGTATGACTTGTCAACTCACTTATTAACTGGTTGGTTAAAATAACTGGCAGTTTGCGTCATTTACCGAAATATTATTGGCTTATAAAAAGTTGCATATGCGTGTAAATACTAAAGTAATACTAATGTAAAGTATTCGAACGTCTAAGAATCAAATCCAGATCACAGACGTCGGTCAGCGAAATTCATCCCACGATTCACTTCCGTGTGTACCGTTCCAATTCATCGCCGTACAGGGCACATTCGTATTTACTGAGGCGCTTTTTCTGGATTTTTCCAGCATTTTTCGCGTTTTAAATGGAAAAATATCGCGGGCGGCGGGTATCGGATGGCCGGCCATTACTCGGGGCGTTTTGGAGGTCGTTAGGAGCGCAGCGCGAATTGATTTCGGTGCTAGTTCTAGGTATATAACGGACGTTTTTTCGGCATAAAACTAATATTCCCCTTTTGTCACCGCGCAATGCGTTGTTGGAACCGTTGATGTACAAAAAACCTCGGGATATATATTCTGCATTCGCTGAATGTTCAGAAATAAAACGTACGTTACGTGTAAAAAAATTGCCAGAAGTTACACCAAAAGGCGTCACAATATTTTCCGGAGATATAGCTTCGTCACCCCGCGAAATTCCCGAATCGCCGAAACAATTTTTAAGGCACGAAAACGTTATATTCGTATAACAAAACACAAGTGTCCACTCCGCTACGATTTTACATTTTCTCATGTGCTAAGAGCCAAAAAGCGTCATAAATATTTTTAACAGTTGCGTCTTCATAAGTGCCAGTAATTCTCGGTGAGTATGAAGCGGCGCTACAAAAATTAATGCACCGCCACTATGGCAATAATCTCGGCGTAGCGTTCTCTGAGAAATGAGCTCTCCATTAAAAACAGTAGTATTACAGTCCTTACAGCAGCCGAGCTGCACTTCTACACTTTAATGTTTGAAACAAATAACACTCAGCACAATTTCTCCAGAGAAATTCACTCCTCTGTACTACCCACCGACCGTAATAACAATTCAGCTGCAATACATTTATGCTTACAAGTAACAAACTACCGGAGCTCATGCGATGTGAAACGTGGCCCAATGTGGAATATACTCTATTTCTTTTACAATGAAACAGTAGCTGGGAAATGTTTGAATAACTCAATGTAAAATGAAGTCTTTTGCTAGTATAAAGTTTTGTAAAATCGTTCAAACATAGTGTTACCATCTTTCAAATTCAAGATCTTGGACATATGAACTTGGTGGGCAAATTATTTACGTAAAAAATAAGCAATGTCATATTCGCTCGATTGCTCTTATCTTATCAGTAGACTGTGGCCTATTTTTTACAATATCCAAAGGTGGTGGTGATGGTGGCAAGATATCGACTTTAAATTACCTATCGAATTCTAACCACCATTCACAAAAATACCCGCATCATCACTTACGAACTTATAAAACTATTCCGAATAGTCATTTGCGGACAATGAACTAGGACAAATCCGGGGTGATCTGGATGGATGGCGACCTTATCAAACAACGTGTATTCTCGTTCGAAGACAAATTTGGACGACGCTACCTATATCGTATTTATTGCGCGTCAGCTACGGATTGTCGGGAATCGAGCCATATAAAACCCGTAATGGCACACAGTACGGATAGATATCGCTTATAGTGCCATTAAGTGGCAATGCAACGTAAACGCGAACGCTGCATCATACTTTACGACTGCAACCATTCAATCGTGGTAGAAACTTTCACCAACCCACACTTAAAATCAGGGAAACCCCATTTTTGTATTCCATTGTTTGGTATGTGTTTGAGTCTACTCACAACTGGTTAATGTCATCACTCGACTTGAGTAATTAATTAACCGCGGAAATTAATCACATCCTTATCCATCGAGCTTCAGATGGTGCAAAACGAAGATCGTGTACGATCGTGTACGCACGCTATGTTTTTAAAACCCTATACCATAAGGCAATCAAAAACGTCTACGCAAAACCAACGTGTAGGCATAAAATCGCGCAAAAGCTATCGACAGCACGCGTCGAGTTCTAAAACAAGTGAGTAAACTTCCATTTAATTTCCCACTAAGTTGCCAGCGATCACGCATCGCGTATAAAACACTTAACAAAGTTGGGAATCGCTGGAAAAGTTAACAAATTCAGAAGGCAGCTCCGTGGCCCACATACACCACCCGCGCGTCTATGCGGCTCCCACACCTCTCCTACACACTGATCGTTGTAACCCAGTTTCTAGGAGAGTACCTACTGCCTTTGAGTACTCTGAGGACGTAAGGGCCGGGAAAAAAGCTGGGCGCTACATATGTTTGGATATAGCGTACGTAGGTTTAGTTAAGTAATGGCACTTAGACTTAGAAAGGCTTGCGTAAAAAGATTATACACAGCCGTAATATATCTACGAAGTTGTTACCCGACTGAAAGGAGAAACCAGAATTATAGGCAATAATAGTATGCCTTAATGTGAAATTTTAATTCGTAAAATTGTATCATATGTTGAGCCTTATTTGTGTAAATGTTTTAATTACAATGTTTTCCACGATGTCGATCCTTGTAATTGTACTGACACTCGATAATAATTGTATTGCATTGTAAAATCTGTTTATAGGTATGTTCAGGGTGTGTTACTGACATAAATAAATTATTAAAACATGACTAACAAAACATTGAAACAAAAATGTATGCTTTAAATTATTTTTCATAAACAAATACATTCGTTCACATTAGTAAGACAAAAGATGGCGATTACTTTTTTATAATAGCTCCGGGTGTAATCGCGTTATAACGATGAACTTAACACAATACTGAATTTAAATCTATTAAACTCAGTATCGTGTTATGAAAAATATCAATACTTCATTCTAGTCCGTAGACATATATTTGATAGCGAGTTATGTGCTAACAATGTGCTTTTAAGAGTTTTCCAAAGCTACTTCGAAATAAGAGGCTTTATTAATATTTTCTTATTTACAAATATGTATACTTATTCCCTTTTATCTTTATTATATATTTAGAATGTATTAGCACCCTCTGTGGGTCTGCTTAATCTGATTTTACGCCATAAACACATCAAAACCGTTGAAAATAAATCGTAAGAGATCGGATCTTCAAATGTTTACTTTATGTCTCTCAGCTTTGTGTCGCAGTGCATAATAAAAGAGACCATTAGTATTAACGGTATTTTCGAAATGGATTCAAAACTCCGCTACTTCCGACTTCTCATCTCGATGACTTTCAACAACGATAGCTTGCTCGTAGCGTCAATTTGTATTCCGTGCAGTTACTTGACACGGTTATTATATTAAATTCTATTACGTTCAATTTTAAATTCCTCTTTAGTAGAAGGATTTCTTTATTATCCATTATTTAAAGGGGCACTTTAAATCTTCGCTCCTAGCTTTATTTTCTTATTCCTCGACAAATGGCTCACATATTTCATCAGCGGCCACTGCGGTCCGGAGTGCATTAAGTCTTCGTCGAGCAATTAGTCCAATAAACATTGGTTTAGGATAAATTACTCCATCGACGGATATATGAGAGTCGAGGAGATGGTTCGTTTATGTAGAATATTTAAATTACTGTAAGCTTTCTTTTTACGTTGGTGTAGATCAGGGCTCAGGGCGTGGCTGAGTCAATGTGTTGCTATATTGGATTAAGTCATTGCATGCCATTGGTATCCACGCCTCTACTATGACTTCCAATAGTTTACCAGTACTGACTTCAATTAGTACTAACGGAATACTTAAAACATGTCATAGGCAGTGGTTATTTAACTGAAAATCAGGCGGCTTGCAACCTCGTTTGTTGCTTTTATGCTGTAAAAATGTCTTATGAGTCAAGATCCTGAATTCCTCACACTGAGGATATCAACGATTGTTTAAGACATAATGTTTTTATTAGATTCAATGTAATTAATTCATGTTCCATCATACTTGACTATATTTTAAAGCCTGGCATGGCAATAAAACTTGTAAGTGTGATTCAGCGATAATGCTTTAAATCTAATATATCCGATATTACAAACTCAGAAACTCACTTATTTGCCTACCGTACATGCGCACGATTTGTCCACTATAGTTTTGAGCCACAGCCGCAAGTACCAGGGCAACATATATCCCAGGAGGTAGTTCAGAACTCTGCAATTCTGTCAATGTGATATCTGTCTATATGATCCGTCTATCTATATCAATCCCTCTACCTATATCGATCTGTCTATCTTTATCTATCTATGTATCTACATATTTTCTCTGATCTGATCTTAAACATTACCACGGATTGCTAGCCGCCTGTACAAGATTAACGTTTTATCGGTCCGCGTGGGAGGCTTTTAAGTCGAACGTGTTATTTCTGATGTATTTATATTTAGCTAACGCCTTTCTCGTGTATCTATATTAGGGAATGGAATGAAAGGGATAAACCTATCCCAATTAACAAGAGCCTACTATACTCAAATGTAAGTATTACGGGAATCATCAACGTCATTAATCTTCTTCTTCAGACCAATGTTTATCTCTCTCACGTTTATATTGAGATATAAAGAAACACCGTTGCTACGAGATTAAATAGGGCTTATGGGGAGACTAAATAGGATATTTCTCCAATCTGTTCTCGCTACAGTACTTTTGAAGTAGAATTTACCAAAGTTAT
>DWNJ01001905.1:0-11244 GCA_018250275.1 Udranomia eurus
GATATTTTCAAACCAATAGAAACTTATCCGTGGAAAAGAGTTTTTAAGACAAAGACTTGAAGATATCATGTTTTCAGAATAATAAATTACGAAGCGATTGTGTTTTTTTATTATATTATTACTATAATATCTAGCGTCTGATATTTTCAAAAAGTGTTAAACATCTGCTCTATGTGGATAACTTACTATATATGATAAAACCGTCTCGGGTCACATTGACAATAAGAAGGAAAATTACAAATTCACAGTCGCACTGTGTATGAATAGTGAATAAAGAAAAAAGGAGGCATGCAGGATTTAGATAATTTTTCCTTCGGGCTACTTCGGTAGCTACGCGGAAACTAGAAGTACCTTTCTACTGTGGAATTTATTATTACTTGTTTACTCTGCAGACATCTTGGATACAATTTTACAATTTTTATAAACGCTTTGTTGAGTTTTAGTTCCGTATGATTTGTATTTAATCGTACAAATCAAAATGTACGCAGAACATAAAGTTAGTAGTTTGAATTTATTATAACCTATAGAGATGTGGGGTTTTGTATATGTCCGTTTTAACGTATTTTGCTAGCCAAGATATAACCAGAGTTGTTATAAGAATCAACTCTTAATCTCTAAGTTACCTCGATGTCTATCTTAACATACCCTTAAGCAGACCACAATACCACGACGCGAGGATTATAAGCAGCGTGACAATACAAATATTTTCAGCTTAATATAATTAACTTTGTGCGTTGATGACGCCGCTACAAGCCAAGGGTTTTGCGTAATCATCAGCTAAATATATTTTCATTATTATGATCAACACTCCCGATCTCTCGCTGCCTGCTTTGGTGAAAGCCATGGTGGGCAACGAGAGGTAGTAGCGGGCTGTATTCCTGTTCTGCGAGTACGTGATGACGCAGAAGAGGGAGGCTGAGAGTGTTAAGGAGGCGGGAGAAGCAGTCTTGCGCGTGCCGGATACGTCCGGCTGATGTGCGTGGGCGCGGCAGAAACTCGTGGCCGGACGCCAGGGCGGTAACGTCGATGTTTAGTATTAGGCTCCGCGTAGAGGCGGGATGGACATCGTCAGATTTTGGTGGGTTCGAGTCCCACATAACCCTTTGGTCGGCCCAGTGGCGTAAGGGTATATGCGGGGATTTCATGACGTTAAAAAAAATATCATCAACACATTAATTTGCTTCTTCAATTTTCGACTATAAATATATTTTTCCTACGTTCCTTGTTTGCACAATTTTAGCATGACACCGAATGTCGCTTCTGTCTTGTTTATATTTCATGTAAGGTCAGAGATAAGACACTGCTCGCGACCTCGGATTTGTCTTGTTGCGTGATAAACTCGTGTATTACATGAACACGCTAGTTGCATTTAAAGGCACAGTGAGCATTATTATGACCATTAAATATTTCTGTTCCCTTTTAGAGCTTTCACACAGCTAGCTATAAATAGGAAGGAAGACAAGTATTATTCTTGTGAAATGTATGCAGCTTGTTAGAAAACAAACGTTCATTTTTATGAAATGCAGGTTTGTAGCTAACGGGGATGGAATTTATCCGATGTTTAAGTGGCCAATATTGCCCAGGTATACATATATAAGTTGAATTAATTGAAATGGTGTATTTCATTTATATATTTTGCTGTTTGTGAGAGTAAACATAGATTGATTGACATCGTAAGGCGGAGGATAAAGAGTCGTTAGTCTTTGATAAGAAGACAACTTATAGCAATCTATACGACAGAATTGATGTAGCAGTTTGCAATTTTAATTCATCTATACGTACGTACTTGTGCTCTAAGTAAAAAACGGGTTGACATTATTATAGGTCGGATTTATACAGCACAAACACACCGAATAATGGATTGAAACGTTCGCGGGCATTGTGCCACTCGATACACAATTACGTTATGATAATAGGGCGAGTCGGTAACGTGAATCACTGGGCTCTCGGAGCTTTTGTACTCAGTTTGGCGGATGACGATAACCTTAATGTAAGCGTCGTCACGGCTGGTGGTCCGAAGAAAGATCGCCTTTGTCGTAGTCCCTTCCGCACGCTCCATTCTTTTCTCTTTATACCGTTTCTCACTTGAGTAATTCGAGGACAATAAACATTTATTGTGCTCGTCTATTTGACAGACGATGGAGAAATATCGAATGAGTGATTCATGTTTGGAACTGGTTTTCTGGGCTGATTTATGTGAATGAAAAATACCGTATCATTCCCCAACCAAGACAAGTTGGTGACTGCGAATCACTTGACCTTGGAACATATTATCTAATTTTAATGTACTTTTTTGCAGGTGGAGGAGGTTTCTATACCAATACCAATTTCTGCCTTATAACAGCAGTGTTCTTGCTGCTGTGTTGTGGTTTGAATGGTGTGGTCAGGGAGACTTACTTAACCGAGGCCTTCCAACTTAGTCCCCAGCATGCTCGTTTGCTACGTCTTAGAGAAAAACTTTTATTTTAAGCACAAATATTATGTGGCTTATTGTATTTTTTATTATTTATTATAAATTGAGTAGTTTCCAAAGGTACACAGCCTTTATACTTTCTCGCTAAAACCCTTCGATCATTAGTGACATCACCGGTGTATCTCTAGCCTTAGGTTCCTCCTAGGGCGTGTATAAGAAGTATCTATAGAATTATTTTAAGTTATTTATCTGAACATTCATGACCGCTTCGTACGAACGTTTCGTAAACCAAACATATCCATTTAACGGTTTCTGTAAATATATAATATTGCTATATATTTTTAATTTGTCAAGCGGGACCTGGCCAGAATATACAAACAGATATGAATTGTGGCTATAATATTAATCATGGATGCAGTAAAGCTAATGATGTCTTTCTAATAACCACAAGTTTATTTTTCGCAAGTCACAATCATAATACGCTTCACTTGGAGAGCTCCATAAATAAAACACGTTAATTTGATCACATAATGTCCTTTTTCATTTCCCTCTTAACAAACCACGATAGATATTTAAATGCGTTGTACCGCAAACGAATGAATCGGTCACCCCTTAGATTCGATCGTGAGTTTGCAAAACGCTCAAAAGCTAGATTCTCTGAGGAGTTTCCGACGGTCTCCGTTCGTTTTTTGTCTCGTTCCTTGCAAAAGGTTTTACGACTTGTTTCAACATGGCCAACGGGCGTGCCCTCCACGGGATGTGGCTTTTGTCGCATACCATTAATACTTTACGCATTTGAAGATATATTTCTGGTCCCTTAGAGATCAATTATTAAGATAAAACAGTACTTAGCAAGGGGAGACTTACGACTATAACGCACGCATCCTGTATCTACGCAAATATCACACGAAATTGTAAAAATCGAAACATAATTGAAGTGATTGTTGTCTGTACATGGAAGATATCTAAGAAAAAGCCATTTTAGGGTCCTTATTTAAAGAATAGAACCCAAAAAAATTATTGTCTGTTTGTCTGTGCGCTTGTGCACGCTAATCTCATACACGACTGATCCGATTTGAATGCGAATTTTACTGATGTATTATGGTGAGCTTCACTTAACATTTAGTGTCTGTTTCATAACAATCGACCCATAAATAAAAATGTTGTGGGATGGGGGTGGGAAAGCGGTACGAAGTGCGCCGGGTCAGCTAGTATTTGAATAAATATTGCCTTTGACTCTATTTTGCTTTCAAAATTGCACTTGCCATATTACTGTCTAAACTTATTTATAATGTTTTAATAGACTGTTTTTTGTTGCAGCAAATCCTTTAATATTAAAAACACGTATATTAATTTTAAAATCCCAGCGCAGGCGACTCTCTCATTTGTGATTAATTCAGCAGAAGAAAAGATTTTTTTACGATTTCCTCGGTTAATGATCGACTTTTTGTCGTCTTTTTGCCAGTTCCGTATCTAAGATACCGAGTAGAATAGTACTAGTACAGTAGGTAATTATAAAAATGTCCGTGTCTTACGTCTACGACAAAGAACAAAGGACTATTTGTCTTTCGTAGTTGGTGATACTGTTATTTAAATATAATTGTATAAATGGTTCTATCTATATTTTATAGTGAAGAAAAGTACATAGTAACGAATCAAGTAAGAATATAATCCTTACGCGACAGGGAATAATAATATTTCAACCTCTTGCACTCCTTTAGCTATCTAGCTAGCTATCAATCTTTTAGTTCCTAAGTACCAACAAAAGATGACTTAATATGAAAACTTAATTTTAATAGTCTCGCATAGGTCTAGTTCAGGTCTCTAATTCACAACATATAAACCTTGCATATCCATTTCATAAAAGCTAAATGAAAATGTAACGCGACGGGTTACATAAATATTAAATGAAATCCCCGTAGCTGAAAGCAAAGCAGTAGGTACTAAAGTATCAATATCGCAGCGAGTTGCGTGGAAAATACACAAACTCCTGCATTTTGTATTCAGTTTGGCAGACTACGATAACTTTAATCCGGGTAAAGTGTCACCTTGAGTGGCTTACAGTGAAAGAACCTTTGTCTGGAGCAGGGTACTCTGACCTTCTTATTTTTTTCGTCAGGTTTTCCTCTATTGTCACGGTGTGAAATAAAATCCGGCCACTTAAGACGACATGCTCTACCGTTGACTGGTGAGTGATGGTCGGCGATGTTGGCATTCAAAATAAATGCAGCGTCATCAGCAGACCATTTTTAATAAGTAATACACTGTTATGTACCTATGCGGGCAAAATTAAACGGTGCGATGTCGAGCCTATAAGGATATTTCCAATATAACTAATCAAATACATTACGTAGGTATCAATAGTCAAATTATGTACAACGTTTACCCAGCGCAAAACCCTGGATTTACACATTTTTTCAATTTGTTAAAAGAAGTTTTTTTTTATAACTGGTAGGTAGCAAACGAGCATGCAGTCCATCTGATGGTAAGTGGTCACTGCCCCCCAAGGACATCTGTAATTAACCTAATACAGGATCGAGGTTATTTCTTAGGTCGACCACAAATAAGTTACCCCTGAGGACTAACGTGGAACGCCTCGGTTAAGTGTGTCTCCCTGACCACACCCTTCAAACCAGAACACAGCAGAAAGAACACTGCTCTTATAAAGCAGTAATAGGTGCGGCGGTAGTGCCTCCGGAGTCGAACCGTAAAAGGTTCTACCACCACACCACACTATTATGTTTACTTTAATGACCAATCAATCAATTATAACAAAACTGACCCTAGAAATGTTATTTGTCACTTAAGAAAGTGAATGCGTCGACGTACTGTCTACTTCGGTAATAAAATCCTCAATAGCTATTGATACATCTTTTGTTTCTGTTCAATAGCTATAAATCTTTGTTTCTTTATTTGTGGTTCAAATTCGAAACGACTCACTTGCGTTCGCTCTTCGAACTAACTTCATAATTTGTTTGTCATTCGAGTAGTTTCACATCTGATTAGTTATGTGAGCAACAAGTTGGAGCGCATCATATTACAGTCCCTCAGGACTAATTGGATCGCGTCAATTTACCACCACGTTATGTTAAATCAATATTATGTACGAGTATACAATCTGCATACAATGTATATAACGGAAGCGCTAGTCAATGTCCAACCAGTTTGATGTTTTATCGCTAATCGATAAGGTTGAACGACTGGCGCTGTCTGCAATCTATATTGTTTTTTATTTGAGAGAAAGTGAAAGAGAAAGAGTGGGAAAAAGAGTGAGAAAGAGATATTTAGGAATAATTATGCATATCTTAACTCCACTTTTTAGCGCCCTCCGCGAAACTAATCTAATGTAAATATTCATCGTTTAAGATTATACTCGTATTAACGCATGGTCAATTGGATGCATTTAGTAATTGATTACCTTCATGGATAATCGTTTTCGTGTTGTTTCTATTATGTTACACGTTTTTATAAAACTAATGAGTTTGCGGAAACTATCTTAAATTCGCAATTGCGGTGTTTTAAAAATAAGTAAGTAGGTTAGGCAGTACACAGTATATAGATAGATAGATTTATTTTGCAAACATGAACCACAACAATTACTACAAGATAAAATATAAAAGAAAAGAGAAACACATAAAACAATATAAATTGTTTATTCGGCTTCATGTGGGCATAACCTATTCACAGATCGGATATAGTCGTATATATGGATCAAGGTAGCTCCGAAGCTTGACGCCAGGAGCAGAAATTTCTAATGGGAAGCTTTTGGACAGATTGCGACCTAGGCTAAGGCGCTGAACACCGACTCAACTTGATGGATTGTGATCGAATACCTCGTTGATCATATTGCACGTTGGTCATTTAGTTTCGCGATAGATCGTTCGCCGTTTCAACACTTCGAAAATGTATTACTTTGAAAGTGCTGCTCTGTAACTCACTTAAAACTTTTATTAATAGAATATGGGGGAGTATTTGCACGCGGCTTGAATTATTTATAGAGAAACGAGATGATGTAGTGGCATTTGGTTGTGGTGAGTAAAATATAGTACATGTAATTACGAGTAGTTTGTTATTTGTAGTAAGAAATGGATATCGGGAGGAGTTTGATTTGTATGGACATCCGTGACCGAGAAAATGTGACCGATTGGCCACATTGGGACAGACCACGTAATATGGTTTGTTCCAAAATGACAAGTAAAAATACTACTTACATCCATTTGTATAGTATTATAAGTTCAACGTTGTGAATATGTATGTATAAATATTATAAAGCTGAAGTTTCAATTAGTATTCTATAAAGTATTATTCACATTCACACTTATTCAAAGTACTGCGTCACGTATTCTAGAAACGTTTAAGGAGGTCTTTTGTACTCTGACATTCGTGCTTCTACGAAATGGAGCAGTTACGTGTTAATTTCAATATATTTGATTTAATACTAGTTTTTGCCTTTGCTCGTATAATGAAGTATATAAATAACAAAATATTGGGCGACTCCCCATAAAAAATACATGGACCCCCCTTTTCTATCCGTTAAGTGATCTAAGTGTCTCCCTAGGTGGTTTATACGTATAGTTTGACCCGGTAGATGGCGCTGCTAAGTATTCTATTCCTTACATATTTTGTATAAAATGTAACCTATGTCTTGGCCATATAAACATCTATCTTTCAGTGAAAGTTCCATCATAATCGGTCTAGCCGCTCCAGAGATTACTCTGTATAAACAGAATGATGATTAATGGATGTATATATTTTTAAAATGGGGTTAGGGTTGTTTTTTCCATATGTATTAATATTTTGCCAAGGTATGAGAGATGTACACATAAATCAGTGAAATCAGTAAGTGAATACGCAATCATCCCCTATTTTTGTACCATTAGGGTTCGAATTTTCGTTCAACATTATGGGACCAACTTCGAATTTAACCAAGACCAATTTATACGTATTTTTTTAAATAAAATTAGAAATACAAATACTATGTAAAAAGTTATGCTTGTAAAATATATATATATATACGTTACGAATTGAAAACCTTCAAGGTTTTTCCGTTGTTTAAAAAGCGTGTTAAACAATGTTGATCGAGATTGATTTTTTAAAGCAAATGCTTACGGCCGTATGAAGACATTCTTACATACAATTGCGCATTGTGTGTTATTGTTCAATCTTTGAAAGTTTATATCAAGTTTTTATTTGTTAAGAAAAAACTAAAGGATTTACAACGGGTGAAATCTTTTTAAAAGCACAAGTCTTAAGACTTTCATTGCATGTAGACTTTTATCAACGTCAACATAGCTTTTGTTAGTAATTTTTTACAAGGACCCTAAGCCGGAGATCTACGGACCTAAGAGTAACAAGTGTGCCCAGTTCTCGCTCGTAGAGGTCACAGTATGTGTGCCCGGTTTTTTAACTTTTATTAAGCAGTAAGTAATCTGAGCCTTTGGCTTAACTGCAAACATGGTTGGATAATGAAGATCTCGCCCCTCGTGAACCACCCATCACTTTTTGGAACGTAACGTTTTTGCTAAAGAGGGATTAGTGTACCCTCTTCGGGCTCGATTTTCCTGAGATGCTTTATCATTGGGGTTTCCGACTAACATGAGGTTAACTTGTAATCTTAGCTTTATTTGGACGTCGTAGCATCTTAATACGTTCGAGCTCGGTAATGAACCGTTTTTATGGACCCTCTCCGACAATGATTTTACAATTTATATTATCGGCGATCGCAGTTCTTTGATCGTGATTTATAATAGAACTAAAAGCTATTGTTATCTTATTTACTCATTGGAATAATGTATAGACGAAAATTGATTTCTTTTTTAACGTTAAAGCCAAAATTTTCCTTTGTAACGGTCACGTCTAAGACACTAAGGACCAGAACTTTATCAAGGTCCTTGGAGTCAAACTTATCAAGTATCCGGCGGGCACTTTGATTATATTGAGGTAAAAAATTAAGTTCCGGTTAATATTGCCGGGCACGTATCCCATCGAACGGGCTTCTTCTTACCTAAAATATGGAATACTGTGAAAAACGTCGAGTCAATTTGCGAGCATTTGTCTGGTGGCCTTTATTTGCCGGCTGAGCGGGCACGAGAGGCCCCTTGCCCAGCCACGGTAAATCAGCTTATATTTTTTCAAAGGTTTTCTGTGTTTGGCGGTCTCCGCTTCAGTGGAACATTTACAGCGTAAAAAACCATTTCATCTTCTCCAACTAACTCGCTAACATGATATATGACTGGGGCTAGTTTAGTTAATGGGATGATTTATGTATTTGCTCCATGTACGGCTACTAGTTACGATTGAGGTCAACGTATTTACCTACTACCTTACTGTTTTGGATGCTTTGCAGGATATGGAGAACTAAGTATAAGAAAGTATACTAACAAAATATATCGGTAACGCTTTTTTCACTTTTCCCTTGACGTAGATTTCAAAAACACATAGATTATACAAATAAATATACACTGGTGTCATGAAGTATCCAAACTGATTTGGTGACACTTCGCGATAATTTTTTACAATGATATTTTTTTAAATGAAGTCGTAAGCGTATTAACTGAATTACTATTATAGAAAATTAACTTGTTCAAATATGTGTAATAAAGAAATCTTTAACAATAATTCTAAGTGCGGTCGCTTAAGAAGAATTCAATTAGCAGTTCACGTTCGAATGGACGCAGTATTCGCCATAAATCAGATTATAAGTGCATCGTGGAGTCTGCGATAAGTGCAAGGTGCAGTCAATATTTCTATTTTTTTTACTCAAAGATTTCCAACGACGTATTTTTACTGATTGGTTTTTATTTTTGGACTTATTTAGAACCGTTATGATTTTGAAACTATGAGACGATAAAGAGACAAACACATAAATGTATTAATCATATACAGCAGCAGCAGACAAGAGCAGAGATAAAAAACATTACAAAGTATTTTACATTTTAGTATATTAACTTCCGCCAACACGCATTAAAAGCGAGCAGCATGGCGGTGTACGATCCAGGCCTTCCCCAGTTGTGGGTAGAGACCTGTGCCCAACAGTGAGACATAAGAGGATTGCAGCCATATTCACTTTGCATGGGCCCTGTGGTTGCAGGACTTACAGAATAGCGCTACGGTATCTCCTGCCTGTCGTAAGAGGTGATTATAAGAGGCTTCCGGAGTAGGGGCGGTGAGAGTGGGAGCTCGAACCGTCTATTCTACGACTCCAGGAAGGACGTCGTTGTGAGTGGTCACAACGGCGTACACCAGGAAGGGTCGAGCAGCAGAGTCTCCCCAAGAGCTGTGCCTGATGAGGCGACGTGCAGGCGCGTACTCAGAAGGATAATCCGTCGGAGTTCCTGGGTCCCACAAAGCACAGGAGGCCAATTAGGTGTTTTTAGTGGGAAATCCCACAAAACCCTGTATCGTCCCCCATGGTATTAGGTACAGTTTAAATGTTTTACCCGCGTCAAAAAAAATACCTTTCTGAAGTGTTACTTGTACCATGTGTGAATTGCATACATCCGGTTTTTTAGTTAGGCTATTAACGACTTCTTCTGTAGTTTGTCGTCAGATCGAATGAAATTACGCAAATTAAGGAAGCTACTTATCTACGCACCAGCACGAATTTAAGTTTTGGTATATATGCATTTCCATGGGCTAAACTCGGTAAACTGTAGGGTTTTAGGGCTAGTAGGGCGTAAAATTGTAGGGTTAACTTTAACTTATCCGGGACCCTGACCTTATTTACCCTTTATGTTGAGTTGTCGAATCGTTTAATTTATAACTTTGATGATAAGTTAATAATTCTGTATATCTGATATTCTAAATATCTACCCATATTTAAAATATACATACATAGCTATGCTAGCGTATTTCAGAAAAAAGTCAGTTATGTTATGTTGTGATGACTTCCTTAATAAAAAACGTATCATCCATATTTACGCGTTGTACAGATTAAGGGAAAGATGAGGTAAATTCTAAAATATATTGTATGTAGTTGTGATAGAGATTTCTCTTTCGGCTACCGATTAAATATTTCTCAGTCTCTGTTCTCTAGAGCTCCGTTTCGAGTTAAGCGTAAACGTTGAATAAAATAAATCCATTCCCAATACAGCGCCTATAAAGGCGAGCTCTTACTGTTAAATGCGAAACTAATAATAAATTCGTAGCACGTCGTCCCCAGTCTATCGTAGTTTTCAATCCGGCCTGAGAAACTAGAAGATTTGTCACGTACATTGAAACTTTTACAAAGGAACCGTATCATTTCATCACCTTCTGTTGGAGCTTCGCCGTTTCGTTATTCAATTTCAAATTTGAATGTCGCCGTGTTATGAAGACAAGATATCTGGGAATTATTCAGATTTCGTGGTACTACTCTGGATGTTTCCGTGTCACCAATGGACAGGATCCGTTTTAAATTTTATTACATCCAACCATGGTTTGGTACTACCGAGATCAAGACGCATTGAGGAGTTTCTGTAGTCATGTGGCTTTTTGTCTTCGAAGATTATCGAAGATCGCCCCCGTTCCCGTTTTATTTGGATAAGGATGTACCGGCGTATGATAATGTAGTTATTGTGACATAACTATAATATTAATGTCCTCTATACAACTGTTACTTTACTCTATTGTTAATCGTTTGTACAGCGTACGCGATATAAGGATGTTTTTCACCCGTCGAGTTACGTTATTGAAGTTTCCATCGTTTTTCAAAATATTCTATAGCTTATTCATATAGCATGTTCATCAGGGATAATGTAGGGATGAAAGAAGTATTTATACTAATACGAGTATACATAGTTTATAAAAATACAGGAATATTTTTTCAAAATAATTCGTTGAATACTACAACC